>JAHWFP010271665.1:0-19608 GCA_023313725.1 Lithobius niger
TTCATCGTTTGGCCATAGTTTTAAGTGTAATTCATAAAGAACTTTATGCCATTATCATTACCTTTAGGGGAGTATGGTTCCGTAACTTCCAGTGTAATGGTAAAGCAGGAGAGCGTACAAGCATTTGTTTGTAGAGGTCGCCACTTGTACGAGATGGGCAGAGGCGCGCGCCACGTTGCCAGGGTTAATTTAGGCCTCTTGTTTTTAAACAAATAAGTGTTTAAAATGGCAAACAAGGTGAAAAATAAGTAATAAAACACCAACAAAACGACGATGGATTGTTCGTATTAAGTCAATTGAATTGGATTTATTTATGAGCTGAACGCTACAGGGTCAACTGCCCGACTACCTAAGATGCAAACTAATAAATACTAACATGCACCAACAATCACTTCAATGCGAAAATCTGCCTGACTGGGCACAAAAGGTTGCAATTGCTCACAGATTCCTATAATTCTAGTGCACAGTATGAATGTACACGCACAACAAAATTAAATCCAATACGATGCATTGGCCATGACCCTGTTCAATAACCTGTCACCAGACCCTCAAACAAGACACATTTCAGGAGAAAGTGTTCCACCAATCATTCTCGGAGCCACGCATGCACATTGCTAGGACTCTGTTGTCTAAATGTGACACATAACCGTTCAGCGGTGCCCACCGCAACAGTAGTGCTGATGGAAGAGACACAGTCACGTTTGGCAGCCCTTCCAGCTCTTCGGGGTCAAAACCGACAGATATTGTAAGCTGAATAAGTGCCTACCAAAGACATCATGCAGACAAGATTCCTGCCACAGGAACCGCAGAAAATTGTTTAAATAACAATAAAGATCTCCCGGACTCACTGAAACGCGAACTACTAGAGAATTCGAATTGGTGAGCCTGGACAATTCATCTGCCACCAAATTGCCCGTCACAGAAGAGTGGTGTGGAACCCATCACAGAGACCTGCCTTGCCTCACGCAAGAGACCATATCATTTAGAACCAAAGTCGATCACCTCCGGGTGTATAGACCTCTAACTACAGAGCTCAGAACGCAGAAATTGTAGTGTCGATTGTGAATCAGAGGACATAACCATCGAGATTGGCCTCATTCCGAACCGTGATAGCCAAGGAAATTGCCACCAGTTCAGCTAGCACAACATTCGGAGAGTTCGGGAGGGGATCATAAAACTGCAACTTGAAGGCTGGGAGTCATATACCATCTAAACAAGTGCCATTCAAAACAAAGGAGGCATCAGTGAAGATATCAAGTTTGTACTCCAGATGATTTTTGTTGGGTCCGAGTAAAAGGTTCGACTTTGTCACACATGAAAAGATGTCGACCCAATCTGATACTTCCGCCAACTACCAAGAGGGAATAGGAGCATGCGAAAGCTTTACATCCAAGTCAATTATACGTGAGTTCTGTGCGGCTGCGGCAACACTTCCTGAGGCCCCAAGGAACGACACCATTTTGTCTGAAAGCTGCACATAGTAAACATCCCTCACTTTGTCACCAACTGTGCGGCAGCAATTCCTTAGGAAGATACGAGCCAACTAGCTCTGTACTCTTTGCTTCAATGGGGCATGCCCGACTCAATGTGCAGGGCCGGAATTGCCATACCAAGAGCGGAACCGGAAATCAAATGGGATCAATTGTTCACGCCAACGTGGATATCATTGAGGCGTTTTACCGGGCCAGATGATACAAATGGGAGGTGATAGTCCGCCTGTGAAGGGATGAAAGAATTCAACACATTCTGTAGAAGGAGTATGTTTACTACCCCATGATGCACCGCCCAGCCTCAGGAGGATCCTGAAACGGGACATAATCTTGGTCTTGAGGTCGCGTACTTCCATCGTCCAGTCCAAATTACTGATAAACAAGATTACCTAGTATTTAGCCTCGTACACACTGGCCACTGTAATTCCAATGACGCAGAGACATGCTGGCTGCACCTGATGTTTACAGAATGCAACAATTGACGGTTTCTGAGGAGCTAGCTCTGGCCGCATATCCCGAAGCGAAGATTGAATCAGAACAATAACCACCTAAAGCGCTTGTTGGATAACTGCCAACGAAAGCCCACCAACCAAACCGCTACATCATCCACAAAAGCAACGATATAGCAGTATGGATCTACATTCAGCAAAAGATCGTTACGTAGACTTACGAATAAAATTCGGCTTAACACACTGCATTGCGACTGACCGCGACTGGGTGAACCAGGGTGAAACATTTTGTCAAGCATAAATCCTGAAAGTTCACTGTTACTAAAACATCCGACCGCAATGCATATAGTTTTTTGGGGTTATTAACATAAACCCTGTTCGCTCATGGATGTTCATATTAAGCGTAACCATCATCTAACGTGCATCCCTTTATTCTTCCACAATCTAAGGCAACGTAAATGTCGTGCTTATTTTGTACTTCGTTACAGTTCAGCCTTTAGTTCGGCCAGGCTTTTACTATAAATGTAAGAACCAGTGCTGATTGTACAAGCCATTATTGCATGAAATCTTAGGTTGCAGGAACGAAATTTAAATTGCCAGGTTGCAAATTTCAAAACCCTTCCATGCATTTTTCCTAACCCCTACAAGCCCCAAACCAACAAAAGGACCCTGTTCAGATCACCATGCATTCCTGTGTAAACGTTCAGCTGCGTAGGCCTTACCAATTTGACGCTAGCCATGAGCAATAAGTCTATGGGATTCAACTTGGGGAATACGTTACTATATTAGTCGTTAGTCACTAGCTAGCTAGACACTATCAAAAAAACAACGTCATTGATGCTTCTTTCTCTATGAATGGTGAACACTCATCCTTTAACTTTTAGTTTTTCTTTATCACTGACCTTTTCCCGTACATTTTCCACAATTTGAAAGATTTCGGTCGCATTGGGTTTATCCTCAACGTAGCAAACTATACTCTTAGTTGCTTACATGTCAGCTAGTGAGGCCGCCTTTTTTATCAACAATCAATCATTTAACAATCGGATGGCTACAATAGGATGATCTACTGTTTCTTGGCGGCGACACACTAGCACGTGTATAGATATTTGAATTTTGTGCAATTCAGTTTCTTAGAGAATTTGAAGAAACGAGTAGCGAGTCTAATGCTTAAATACTTCCTTATCTGTGTATTTAATGCTCGCCTTCTCAAGGCCCTCAGGAGAAATCGAAAGCGAAACCCGACGCCTTTTGCAACGCTCAATGCCATCTACCGTCCAAAATCCAAATGTGGTATTGGGCTGGAGAAAATCGCCCTTCTTCCCTATTTGCAATCTTGTCCATTGCGAACTCCCTGCTGTTTGAAGAAATGGTAGAATAAGAGTTTTCCTACCCTAACAACGCATGTTGTAGGGTGTGTGTGTGTGTGGGGCAGTGGGGGCGGGGATTGAGCACACATGCCACAATTTGACCTGACGTCACTTGCAGGTCCCCCTCGCGCCCTCAATCCCAGGGCCAACAGAAACACTGAGTAAGATTCTTGGTCATAAAACAAACTCGCGGCTATCCAGAAGCGTCAGGTTGCTAAAACATGCCAAGAGGTGCAATTCGTTGTCGGCCGTCTTTACTCGGCCGGAAGGTCCTGTATGCCAAGAAGATGGCGGCTGCGATACCGTAGCTCATAAAAATTACAAGGTTATAATCATGACACTTGGCCAAACAACTTACTCATGAGCTGAGTAGCTCGATTGGCCGTGGGTTGCCAACTAAATAATTCATTAACAAAAAAAACAAAAAGAAAAAAAATTGAGGCTAGGCCTTCCGTTATGAGTTCAAAGAACAATTTATTTCCGAAAAGTTATGGTACGTAATTTGTGTTTTTTACAGAAGACCAAAGAAATGGATGGGTCAAGACGGGCTACGACGTTCAGGTTAGCTTTAAAATGGTAAAAATTTTATAATTTCGCATTAGTTTCCCAACGAATCAAGACAAAGAATAAATAAAGACTAGCTGTATCCCGGCGTTAGCTGGTTTCAGCACCCCCTGAACTTATTCCCACACCACATTTCCCTCAATGTGTGTCCAGTCCCCCCCCCCCCATCCCCGTGCTGCTCCGCGGTATCCTCTTCCCCCTCACCCGAAACCCCTTGCCTGTCTGCCTACCTGCCTGAGTTTGCTCCGGGCATGATGAGTTTGCTGCGTGCATCTCATCCCAACTAGGCACTTCCCATCTAAGCGTATTACATATACATAATCAAACAGATTAAAATAAAGAATAAATCAAAGGTTTGGTAATAATGAAGAAAAGGACCCCACTTTCAGAGACCAACCGGCCGCAATTGGAGACCGCAGCAACAACATAATTTTCATGAATTTATGCTTCGTTAAAAAAAGAAAACAAATATTAAGACAGTACCAGTATAATTCAGCGAAGTTGCATCGTGAACTTGAAAAACGTTGCTTATTTGAAAGTCTGTTTTTCTGTGAAGGGCATGCTCTTTTACCGCCAATTTCACGGAATTCCTACCCGGCCATAATAAGAGACCCGGCTTCTACTTATTCGTGTGCAGGGCCCCCACAACGAGGGGGGAGGGGTCAGGTGGACCCGCTGGCTGTACCCAGGCCTGGCGACTTAAGGGGCCCGCACGGCCTACAAAAATTGTTTTTCACAATTGTCAGTTTTGATGACTATGAGTAACATACTCGATTTGTGGGTATTGTGGATATTTTTATACTCCCAACAAACAACAACTCCAATCCTACGGCAACGAGCACGGAGCAGGAGCACTGTAGTGCAACTTGTCAGCTTGTTAGGCAGGGAAGCCAACAATCGTAAGCAGCCCGGATTAATAAAAACCAACCCGTTAAGCACAATAAGTGTGACCGACGAATATTATAACATAGTGTAACTTTTTTACAATTTCAGTCAGGAGATAGGGGGGGGCGCTGTTGTAGTTAGTCCCAGGCCCCTAACTTGAATGTGGGGGCCCTGTTCGTGTGGGCACAATGACCCGGTCGCAATTGGAGACAAGCTGCAATTGGACAACCGAATATTGATAGACCATTTACGGTAAATGACTTGAAAACGTATTAAGCTAAATCTCAAGCTAAACCTCAAACTTCATTTTGTTGTAGAAAAGAAATAACCAGACTACCGGTCGTTGCAAATGCCACCAAGTCAATGAGCGGACGTGGGCTGGATGGTGAGTGCAGGACCCACGACAGACGGACAAGACAAGCAGACAGACATACACCATGACACCCCTGGCGACAGACACTGGGCCAGCTGCATGATGGATGGCGCACGAGGAAGGTTGAATGAATGAATGCACCAATCATGAGTCGTTCCGGTTTCACGAACGGTGAAAATAATTAGCTGCCGACTTAATATTATATCAATTAATGCAATAAAATTTTTTGTTTCTTTCTTAAGTGGCTGACGTCAGCGGGATGGCTCCAGTATGCATTTGGCGGGATTCAAGGTTGTGTGTATCAATTACCCTCTTCCCCTCCCCCCTTTCTCTTCCTGCAGGATTCTTCGAACTTCATTGCCAGGGTTAAGGTTTAAAGGAAGATGCCACCCAAACAAGATACAGACACGATCACACTTTATTCACTCCACAAGACTTTATTCACACTTTATTCACTCCACAAGACTTTATTCACACTTCAGTCACCGTCCAAAAGACTTTATTCACTTCATAAGACTTTAGTCACACTTTATTAACTCCACAAGACTTTATTCACACTTTATTTGCTCCACAAGACTTTCGCACTTTATTCGCACTTTATACGCCCCACAAGACTTTATTCACTCCACAAGAATTTAATCACACTTTATTCACTTCACAAGACTTTATTCACACTTTACTCACTCCACAAGACTTTATTCACACTTCAGTCACCGTACAAAAGACTTTATTCACGCCATAAGACTTTAGTCTTACTTTATTCATTCCACAACTTTAATTACACTTTATTCGCGCCACAAGACTTTATTCGCACTTTATTCACTCCACAGGACTTATTCACACTTTATTCACTCCACAAGACTTTATTCAGTCCAAGACTTTAATCATACTTTATTGACTCCACAAGACTTTATTCGCATACCATTCCTCAGTCTTTGCTATTAAACCGTTTTAACATTAGACAGCTAGAAGATAACCTATTGTGTTCTTGGGAATACCTCGGGTGTCTCAAAAGTGTGACTCTCCCAATAGTCTGGGGGGGGGGGGGGGGCTGTTCAAAGACAAAATACGTGGTGTAAGATAGAATTCCCGACTAGAAATTATTATTTTTTGTTATTTTTACCGGACTTAAAAGTTCGACTTCGAGTTTTTTTATCCTCCCGTTTTTCCGACTGACGTCCATTTTCTCGACTCAGTCTTTTGGTTCGGGGGGAGGGTTCATCCTCCACTTCTCCGCTAATTTCGGCTCTGGGTTTTTTGTCCAATTTGTATAGAAAAATAAGATTTGGGTATCGTCATTGATGGAACAGAACAGCAACTTCTTCCGGGGCCCATTCTCGTGTCTGAGGAAACTGGAAGACGGATGAGGACAAACAAATGCGAGAATATACAACAGGGTACACTGTCATGGTTTTGGGCCACCAACTTGGGTTTGCGGGCACCCCTCCAAAACGGTTTGTGGAGAGCAGAAACGTTCTATACTCATTTTGAGTTCTTTCGGACAATATGTAACACTCCCCTCCCCAATTCACTATAAATTTTAAAGTCACCCCCCCCCCCCTTCCCCGGTCACACATTCTGTCTACCATACTGTCTTAGTCATGCGGCTATGGTCACCTTATCATCCTTATCAATGTTATTAACATGTTATCAACGTTGGACGAACGCTAATGTTGAATCGTAGGGGGCAACATACGTGACGTGGCTCTTCTTTTGTTGGTCTTGTCTTGACTTACTATCGCCTCTCCACCCCCCCCCCCCCCCGGCTTAATTTTTTTGGTTTCTAGTCTTTCACTAACTACAATAAAGACCTTTGAATAAAACGTTGCTTACCCAATTATGTCTCCCTCCATCTCACCTCCCCCCCCCCCAACGTTTATGAGAGAGACGCCTCAACTACCCCAATCCCCACGCATACATGCTCGCTTCTTCCATCTTTTCCCCACTACTCTCCCAAATCTCCTCAGTCGAATAGAAACATATAAAAATTGAAGTTTTAGTTTAAACTTTGAGCCCCATAACTTCAGAACGAGAAATCTGTCAAATTATCCAAATCATATAGTACAAGTAATAAATAAAGATGGACTAAACCACAAGGTAAACGAAGCAAACGGTCCGTATTAAAGACTGGTCTTGCGAGAAGGCAAGATATACTAATATGAGAAAGAAAGAAAAAACAGCTGCCCCTACTGGTTGAACCAGGACTGACCGCTTCTTAGGCCGGGCGCTATAATCATTACGTTACTGGGGCGGACCCTCCTACTGGCTCCAGACGAGCTTAGTAGCAAGATGCATAAGTAGTTTGGTCTGTGGAGAACGATGTATGAACGTGTTCCAGAATAATAAGTTAAAGTCAAAAACGTATTCACGGTTTCAGGTCATTCCCAGATCTCCGTTTTGCGTCAAAGGAAGTTAATGAATTTTCGTAGTAAACCAATTTAGTGAAAAAAAGAAAAAAAAATTAAACACGGAGAACATATTACGCAACAAAGTTTCGGCTTAAAATTTGCGGGTGAGGTCTAAATAATATGCGAAAAGAAACTTGAGATTTATTATAACATAATTTTATAATATTTTAATGCGACTTGGAAAAAAAAAAGAATATAAAAATGAAATTTTGTGGTAAATCCTAGTTAAAATTAATTTCCTGTTCACTTACTTCATTTTCCAGACTTTTTAACTAAAAAATTTCCTTGACTTTTCCAGGTTCCCCAGGGTGACAGACACCACTATACGTTTTATTCAGGAACGAATAAATGCCAGACACATCCGAAGGCATTTATGCGGCCCCTGGTTATTTCAATTTTTGTGTGTTCGAATGGCAGTCTCCAAAATAAGAGAAAGAACCGAAAAGCGCATCATAAGCGCGTCATTCAGCGCCAAATTTTAATTATAATGACACGGCAGGGCTTTACTCCGAAAACACTTCGTTTGAATTCAGTTCAAACTGGACTCCGCAGCCACTATACCGCAGGCAGCTCCTGCCATCTAGCGGGTGAGAAAGCCAACTGCTTAGCGAAGCGCTGCGTCAGCTACCGCCATCTGGCGAAACGAGTTGAAATTGAGTAAAATGTAGACGGCGATAAAGAACAATGTTTTCGCGACGGCGCGCCGGTTATCGACGGCAGCGGTGGTGAGATTCCTGTAACGCATGCAGAAATTTGTTTAAAATTTGTTCGATTATTATTAGCATTACAGATCACAACAGAGAATTTTCAAGTTCTTTTGATGGTTAATGAAAACAAGCGTTATTGAACGGTATATTTTATTGCCGACCGATTATTTTCATTTAGAATTTTGTAACGGCCATTTCAACTGCAATTGTTACACACAATCAACGGGAGAATTATCGGCGGCGTGCTATGGATACAACCTAACCAGCGGCGGTGAACGTCAGAACGTGCCGCTTGAAATTTGACCAGAAAAGCTAGGGGTGGCGTGGCACGGCGATACACACCTCTGATTTTTAATGAACTACATGGTTCCCGGACGATATTTCTAGTTCCACGTTGTTCGACACTTTCAAACGTTCTTCAGTTTAGTTGGAGTTATAAGAGCATTGCGCTACATTGATCTAACGCTATGAAGAAGTTCGTGAATGAGATATTGTGGTGCATCGGGATAAAATGGCTGAGTGGCGCAAATGAATATTCTTCCTAGGGGGGTAAAATTTACACCCCCTGCATGAACCACATTATTTTTGCTGTATGATTATTTTTCTTGTTACCGTAATGTACAGCTTCATGAAATTTTGAAACGCATAGCAAATAAGTACATTTTTTCAAGTTTTTTTGTGCCCCCTCACTCGTCCCCCCCTCCCCCCCCTCCCCCCAAGTGTTTACGGCACTGTATTTCAAAATGAAAACACAGGTTCAATGATTTAAAGCAGACAGGAGAGCGGCCTCTAACCCCCAAAAAAGATGACTATTTTATGAAAAGAAATGCGAAAATAAATTCCTGAGGAATGTACACCGAATTTTTCTTTTAAGGCAGTGTTAACTCTAAAGAACTTAAGGCAATGTTTTGCTGAAGAACTTAAAACTTTGTGAGCTAAATTCTCGGTATTATAAGCACTGGATACCTCTCGTTTCGGCGCTGTCTGCACCAATGGTGACCTAGTAATATTTTTTTTTTTTTTTGGAGGGGGAAGGGGCAGCGGAAGAGCAGAAAAATTTGGAATTAAAAAATGGCCCCGGTTCTGCGTGCTTTTAATTTGTCTACTTTTTTCAAATTTTACTCGCAACTTCAGGACTTGGGAGGAGGGGAAGAGCCCATCACCGGATGCACCTACTTTCATACTTTCTGTCCGAGATATATCAGTTGGATGGCATCAAAATTACCAGTGTGGGGATGTAAAAAATGATCAGTTCATCATCCCCCCCCCCCAAAAAAAAATTATTTACTGTACAGCCCTGTTAACTAAAAGGCGCATGTTTCAGTAAAGGAAGTATGCTCCTTCTTTCAACTAAAAACTATTTATGAGGGAAAAAATGGAAATGTTAAATTACCGTCCTTTTCAATTATAGGTTATCTCAGGACGGAGAAGGACAATTTTTCTAGGAAATACCTAGAACATTTTACATGCTTCAATTGACATGAGCATGAGCGCATTTCCAGGGCCATTATCTTGCCGAATGCACAAATTGCCGTCCTTTTCAATTATTGATAAGGTTTTCTCAGGACAAAGAAGGACAATTTTTCCAGGCAATACCTAGGATCTTTTACATGCTGCAAACGTCACGAGCACGAGCGCATTTCCGGGGCCCTTATCATCACTAATGCACAGGAGTAAGCTGAAACCAGGATAAACCCAATTCCTCTGGCACGTGGGACACTCGTGCTACTGGCTAGCCAACTGGCAGACAAAAGTAAACATCTGTCAGTTAACGAAAATTGTTTGTCTTTCACTAAATACAAATTTTGGCGTGTGAAATTCTACCTTTCAGTGCACGTGACGTCTAGCTGAAACAATTACCATGTTTCTTGGCTCGTTTCCTTTTTTTTGCTGTAATGTCTGCATTCTTAAACAAGCAACGAGACTGACGGGAGCCGACATGTCTGTCAGTCACCCGTCATCTGGCATTATATCGTTCTTCTTTTTATCGCAATGCTGCAACGTACGATGACAGAAATGACGATGTTCTGCAGCAGAAAAAGTATACAAGAGAGGAATGGCAATTACAGTCAGATTATTTCATTTTTGCTGCTTACATATGGCTGCACACCAGTTTTTACTAGTTAAGTTCAACAATGAAAATCTTGCTTTTATTCTTGTTGGGTTACTTTTTGCAAGGCTACAGACGATTTGTATACTTGCTGGTGGTGGTAGCTCGGAGGAACAATTAAACACCGTATTCTTATTTTTTACATAAATATAGCATAAAATGAATGACGGCCAGAATAACCGGGTTCTATAGAGGCAGCCTTCACAACATGTTCCGGAAGGCAGTTCCAAGGTGTAAAGGCTGTAAACCAGATGGAGAACTTCCGCAGTTAGTTGTACGGGTGGGTTCACGCAACGATGATTTTATCGCTCGCTAGCTTTAACTTGGTTAATACTAAATCTACTGGTTGCTTCTCTTCTTTACCGGACCATTCGGCTTTCCAGTTGTCTATACGTAGTAACCACGGCAACAAAGCAGACGCAGATCTTCTCTTGCCTCACGACACGAAGTACGATGCATGCGGCATGACAGAGTCGATTTATGACAACAAGAAAACAATTTTTACTGCAGTACAAGCTGGCGGACTGATTTCTGAAATGCCAGCATTCGATGTACGGTGTGTTTTCGATTCGATAACCCCGAAATGGACGCCATGTTGGATTCCGAATCCTCGCTGCGAGCAGCTATTTATTCAACCGTCGTCTGATCACTGCCAGAAGCTGTTCTTTGTGCGAGAATAGCAAATTTTGGAAATATCGAGAAATGGCAACAATTCGTTATCCTTGTTGTTATTTATAATACGTTTAATTTGTTCTGTGTTACTGCATTCATTTAGTAGAAACTGGAAACTAATCGTAAATGAATAACGGTTAACTAGCACACAGCGTTTGGCGAGCGAGAAATTCTCGTTGAGTAAACGCGTCCCAACCCTTGGTTGCTGTAAGGTGTAGAGTGACCTTTCGTTTTAAGGATTTCATTTTCGCTCAAGTGATTTCTAAAACAGATAAATAAAGAGCAACCTATTTCCTTTGCCTAAAATTATTTTAGTCAGTTTGCTTGAGTGGGGATTGAACCCTCGACCTTTGAGATCAAAAGTCGAAGGCCTAGTGGTAAGCTCTTAAGGCATCAGTATGGCTTAGCAGTAGGGCTTCAGCCGTTGGTCTCAACGGTCCATGGTTCAATTCTTGCTCCGGCATTCTGACATTTAAATCCAAAAGGCAACATAAATAGGTTTGCATCTGTGTTTATTTATCACTACTTGAACCGATTTGCTTTCCATCTTATGTTCTCTAAATGAACAAGGTAAGTTCCTACTAAAATGTTTCAACAGAATAATCATGTTCCCACGGTACATCGTTCTTCCAGAATTTTAAGCTGAATTCGTTGCAGCCTTTATTAAGACCTCTTTTAAGTATAATATACTTATTTGGTAATAGGGTAGCTCGAACTCATCAATTTCCAAGAATAGTTTAAAAGTCGGGTGAGCTGATGTAAGATGAAAAAAAAACTCCATATACAAACTGTGACATATAGTAAGTACTACATCGTTTTTCTATTGTTGAACCATATAATAAACAAAAACGGAACGTTAAATGTTAATTGTAAGGGTCTAAAAGTGAAAACCTAGAAGGAACACGGGTCTTTGACAGCAAGGGTCTAGATGTCAAATCGTTTAGTCAGTAAGAGGCTGGTAAGCATTAGACCCTTACTACCCGGTGGTTAGTTTCATGACTTAAGCTAATTTTGTAAATATAGTTCTATCGTGTTCGAACAGAACGTGTGCATGGCTCGTTGTAGCAAGTTTTTTTTCTGTTCTTGGAATATCTTTAAAGAACTTTAAGAAAACAATTTTCTTGTGAAGTTTGACATTTTACTTTTGATGTTTTAGAGTTTTTGGTTATCTTTATACGAATTTCGTATATTTAACATAATTGATGACAACCAATAATGTCCTGCCATGTTACGCTGCCATGTTACCAAATCGGAAAAAAAAAACATTTTCAACCTAAAGCAAAGCAGGAAACACATACCCAACTAACATTGGACTTTCTTTGGGAGGGGGAACAGCGAAAGTTAATTTTCGGTTCGCCCCCTTGCTAAAATTGCTGACCCCATTGTCGCTTTCCCAGTAAAGTGATGCTAGCGTCGCCCCTGCGTCCATTACAGATTAACAATGCCAGTGGCGATGGTACATTCATTGTTTCGTTTGATGTCATTCGTCTGGCTCGTCTATGAGAAAAATCTGAACTAAATCGGAATTTTACCAGTGGCAGACGTATAGGTTAGAAAGAGTACCTTCATACGGAGATTTCTATCTACACCGAACAGTGGGACCTATGGTGTAGGATTCGTATCTACACTGAATGTGACGCACCATTCCTAGGCGGAACATTAGGAATTGGTCCTGCACGGAACGCGACCTTTAGTGCAAATCTGCATTAACAATTAACAAGTAAGAATTGTGAGTGTACTGAACAGTATTCAGGATTCCAACAGGAATGTTATCTACGCGGACATAACGGAGCGTTCACAAATTACATACTTTTTTCTAGCAATTTAGACCGCCGCCCCCTTTGTAACACCAGTTTATCACTTGCTTGACCCCTCTCACCTGAAAATACGTAACATTTTCTAACCTTCCCCCCCCCCAAGCGCTTCCAGTTGTATAGGTTTTATTTGGTTGATTCGTTTTTATGAGCCTTACGTAGTCCCTATAGGGGTGTAATGACCAGATTTTTGTAAAAAAAAAGTTTAAGTCGTAAGCAGATGACAGAAAAATAGTTTAGCTAAAAGAATGTAGATAAACATTTTTGAAAAAAATGTAGCAAAAATTAATGTGTTAGGTAACACTTCATCATACTTCCCCCTTTCCCATCTGTTACATTATTGTAGCACGTTTGCTGAACACCACCTCCAGACGTTACGTAATTTGTGAACGCTCCCTATTTGTGCGTTGGGTGAATTTGGTTACAGTAGGGAAACTTTGTTTTTTGATCAGCAAAATAGCATTGTTTCAGTTAGCATGTGATGGCTTTTTTCTAAATAACTATTTCAATTAAACTAAATTAACTTTGAAAAGGTACATGCCCACATAGGAAGCTATGCTTTGAGCCTATATTTTAATGATTTTAGGTGGTACAATTTCACCGGTAGAGAGGACAGACGAAGGGTACATCCCCAGAACAAGAACAAGACCATGAATAAGAACAATAAGTTGTTTATTTGGCCCCTCTCTGAAGCTCTGATTTGGGTGGACCGAATTTCACAATTTTTGGACTGTAGGCAGACCTTGGCTAACCGAGGCTAGATTCCAAATTTGGTTCTAAAATGTTCGCTTTTGACGGCGTTATAAGCTCTCTAAGTGGAGAGTTTAACACAGAGACCATAGGCTGACCCTTACTAACATTAGTTATCACCAGTGTTAATTGCAGCTATTGGACCAATTAAGCTAAATAGTAGAAGAAAATGGCCAAAACCTAACCGTATTTCTTTGAAAACGGCCTACTGGAGGGCTGTTAATTTGTTCTTCTCCTGGTGGCAGTGGACTTGGGAGAACTTGGGTGGTGGTGACACCATGGTTTGTGGTGATGACAGTATAGTGGTGGAGAACTCGGGTGGTTGGTGGTGGCAGTGAACATGAGAGGTTGCAGTGCGTTGAACTGGGGTGGTGATCTTGAGTGGTGTGGGTGGTGGGGAAATTGGATGGTTGTTGTGGTGAACTGTAGTGGTAAATTTAGGCTGTGGTGGTGGCGGTAAACATGGGTTGTAATAGTTAACTTGGTTATTATCCCACGTGGTACAGCATTTTACGTCCGACATAGATCTGCATGTGTTCATAGGCTGCTATCTGACATGTTCGCAGATTAGAGTCTAGTGTTTGTTTGTTTGTTTGTTTATTGAGAGCCAAAAAGACCTTAAAGTCATACGCTCTACACTAAATGAACCTTTACCTAACTTCTATCTAATCCAAATAGACCGGAAATACCGTGAGGAACCGGCCACCGGGGCAAGGAACAAGATTGAACCGAACTAGCCAACAGACCATTACCCTTCTTCTCCCCCTCCGACGCCCGGCAGAGACGTCCTGTATGCAAACCAAACAAAAAATCGAGTGAAACAAAGAGGACTAGGAATATGGAACCAAATTACCCAAGGCGACCCGTTGCCTTGCAGAAACCCAACACGACACGTAGGGTGTGCCCAGCATTCGCATTATGGGGAAACACACCCAAAATCTAGTGTCTAGAGTCTAGTGTTATAGTGGGCCTCAACAGTGAAGCCCGACACGAAACAACAATGCTGGCATTAGTGTTATCAGAAACCTTTACTCGAGTCTGACTTCATGGCAAGGTGGGGGACTTGACCTTTCGTTTCTTTATGAGTCAGTAGTCGACGGCGAGGTAGACTTGTCCTCCTGAAAACTTACACAATACTTCTGTCGAGATGTGTGTAATAATAATCTTAATACTTATACTCTCTTAAAAAGAAGCTTCATCTTGTTGAACTAGCCTACTCGTATGGAAGGTGTGAGTGTTATGGTTGCAGCACATTTTTTGGTATTTGGAGTATCTTTAAAGCAAATATTTTAAGAAATCAATTTTCTTGTGAAGTTTGGCATTTGACATTTGATGCTTTAGAACTTTTTAAGAATCTTTGCACGAATTTCGTATATTAAGGTAACTGATGACAACCACTCATAATGCACAAAGCTGCAAATACCAAATGGCTCATGTTACCAAATCGAAATAAAACGTTTCAACCTTCAGCGAAACTGGAAAACACACCTCACTATCACTGGATCACCCTATTGCAAATCTTGTGTACACTGTAAAAATAGACGTTGTGATTCACAACACAACATCTACAGTAGACGTTGCGTTTCCTACATCACACGCCTTTACAGTATTAGGCCGTAAATCATCTGTCTTTGTTTTGTTATTTTGAAAATTCGGTGGTAAGAGTTAAAACCGTTAGTCACTCTACAAGCCCACGGCGAAAATGAGAATCACGAGTCAAAAGTTGACTGTTTTGCCCAAACGCACCGAATAAACGGGGATTTCAACGCGTAGAAGCTCTTGTTAAACCACCACTTTCAGACGCAACTGTACATTTATTGTGGTTTCGGATTGCTTCGGTACTTTTTATTAATTCGTCCCTAACGTCAGAACAGTTTTAAATAAATTAAGGGGAAGTCAAACATTTTCTGATATTGATAGTTTAACTACACATCAGTACCAAATTTAACCAAAGAGTTACTGCGCATACAGCTACACTCGAGGCTTCTGTTAGAGGTTCCGCTTACCCACGCGTTGACCATTTGAATTTCCGGTTTTCACAGAAATGGTTGAACAATAGTTTTTAAAATAAAAAAAAAAGAATTTTACAAATCCAGTCACAGTCTAAAGGCTGCAGTTTAGCTGTAAAACTAAAGGACTGCAATTTTTGTTTGGCATAATTAAATTATTAGCAAAAACTAACTGAATAATAAAATCCAGGCACAATTTTACTTCACCAAACTGGTATAAAAACACAATTTAGTCGACAGTATTTTCAGCCAAAGACTGAAAATCTTTTCAAAGATGGACTATAACAAATGATCTAAAACTTAAAAAGTCATCCTTGACATATTTTGTTAAGCAGAACGTTTACTCTTACTCATGCTTATTTTTTATACTATTTTTATACTTTTTATACTTAGAAGTAACTAGAGGAAGCCCGTGCTACGCACGGCTGGTGTTAGATGCACCATTTCCAATATTCTGGATGTTTCACCGAATTAAGTTTCTTCACTCCCATTTACGCGCACACTGGCTAAGAAACGCTTTCACGGAATTAAGTTTCTTCAATCCAGTTTTTGTGCACACTGGCTGACAAACGCTGATTTTCGTTTGCTTTGCTCACTCAATCAGCGCATCCCATGGCTGAAATCACAGGATGCACCGTTTTAAAAATTGGCACGCTCAAGCATCGTTCCCGGGCACAACGCAGCCCGGACCCGTTTTCCCGTTTTCCCGGAGCTCAGCTTAGCCATAGCATCGTTTCCAGCTGCCAATTTCAAAGGGTTCAAAGGGTTTAACGAGCGTTAACCACTCCTGCCAATTTCATTTTACATATCAACAATCAACGGTTTGGACGATAGTTTTCAATCCTTAGCATGTGCACCACGAATTATTAGGCACCGTAGCAAAGACATTACACGTGCACGAAAACAATGAGAAGCGATTAAAGTGATTTTCCGGCCTTTTACCTTTTTTCGTATCGGCTCTTTTCGTATCGGCTCAGACGGGATCCAGAATTATTATGTACACTAGAGGAAGCCCGTGCTACGCACGGGGCCGGTCATGAATTAAGTTTACAGACCCATTCCGCCCCCCTCCCGGCCCCACTCCCACTCCCCACTCCCAACCCCCTCACTCCCACTCCCCACTCCCAACCCCCTCACTCCTACTCCCACGGCAATAAATATGCTTTAGTACGGCTGCTTTGGTATTTTCCTTTCCTGGAAGAGGAAAGAAGTAAATCGCCGGCCTATGGCTGCCTAACAATGGCTCATTATTGTTTTGTTTTCACTCACAGAGCTTTGATTGTAAAAGACTACTTTGCAAGATAGCAATGATCAGCCTCGTGCTCAGCAGTGATTGTTGTTGTCCACTTTGAAACAATTCAGCTCAGTTGTGAAAGCCTTCATCTGCGAATTTAAATAAGCCATTGCATCGTTTCCAGCTGCCTGTTGGCCTCGAAATTAACAACGTAGCTTAGTTTGATTTAAAACTGCACGCATTTAGCTGAAACATGGATTCTTTCATTTTACCCAACAATCGACGGTTTGGACGATAGTTTTCAGTCCTTAGCACGTGCACCAGGAATTGTTTGGCACCATAGCAAAGACATTACACGTGCACGAAAACAATGAGAAGCGATTAAAGTGATTGTTGTCCATACGGTTTTCCTTTTAGCCTTCCTTTTAGCCGGCCTCCAGGATTATTATGTAGATTATGTAGATATAACCAAAACAATTTATGAGTAACATTTCTTTGTTTTTCCTACCAATATTACGTTAAATTATTTGATTTGAAATAGTTAACATAACACAACAAACTCATAAAATACAACATAAATCATAAATTACACCATAAATCATAAAATACACCATACAGCAGAACCAGCAACGCAGCCACGACTCGAACCACACGCTAACGATCAGCTAATAAAGTACGCTGAAAACTAAAACAAATCAGTTGGTGGAGAGCTCTCACCCTACCCGATGAAGGTTGCCTCCCAGAGAAGCCTAATGCTATAGCTATGCTGACACAGCCGTCTGTAATATTTTGATTATTTTTAATTTATTTGTTAAATAAACAGCTTTCAAATACATTCATTTTACATTCATTCATTTTACATTCATTTATTTGCATTTGCAATACGTTAACATAATACAACAAAATCATAAAATACCTACAGGATCACATCACTACAACCATTCAGCACTTGTATATTCTACGCCAATTCTAATTGTAAGCATTAACCAGTTCTACTTGAAAACTAAAACAAATTAGTTCGTGGATAGCTGTCACCCTACCCAATGAAGGTTGCCTCCAGAGAAGCCTAATGCTAGCCATGTTGACACAACTGTCTGTCATATTTTGATTATTTTTAATTGATTTGTTAAATATAGATCTTTCAAATACATGTTTATTCATCGAACACGTGTACAATCAACAAATAAATGGGCAGTATTTACCACTGACAGAGCCCATTTGGCTCTCCGTGCTGTAATTAGACGTTTATTGTCTTAGCGCTTCACTGTCAAGATTCCGAAAGCAACCGTCATCGCACAACGCCGAATAACCCAGTTAGCCAACAAAGGTTCTCTGGATTGTTACTCGATTCTGAAGTACCCTATCACCGTTCATACCGCGGAAACTCAACGCCGAACAGCCCCTTCAAACAACTTCTAAATTTTAACTAGTGGTTATTGGCATACATTTGCAACAATGGTCCCTCTATACGTGATTTATTGTGGTAGTTTTGTTCTTCCGAGGCTTAGCCGAGGCGTTAAGAGCCGAGGAAGCAAAACTGTCACAATAAATCACGTATAGAGGGACCATTCTTGCAAAAGTATGCCAATAACTAATTTATCACCATACTGGAAATATTTTTTTCCGTTTGTGCGATGAATTCTCTAGCCTAGTTGTTTCATGTCATTTTGCTAGGTATCGTTCATTGTTTTTCTCCCTGGCGTTCAACAATCGTTGGCCGCTATAATGTTATTACACAATGGCGTTGTGGTAAACATTGTTGCACGCACAGTCACCTTGTCAAGCTTCTGAATTAAAGAACGTTAGCACGATTTGTTCTTTGTTGCAGACGACTCGAACAATATGCGGTTGCTATAAGCATGATAAGCAACGGCGTCTCGGGTGTTCTGGCAACAAAAACTCGTGGCTGCGCCTTTCGTTGATTGTTAGCAGAACTCACTCGACGCCGTTGGTTATCCTATGCTTGTTTCGTCAAGGGTTAATTCGTGCTCGTGTTTCTTGATTGTAACTCGATTCCGAAGTGCCCCATCACCGTTCATAACACGGAAACTCAATGACGAATAGCCCCTTCAAACAACTTCTCTTAAAAGTTTTTTATAGGAAAAGTTGTTTGAAGGGGAGTTTCCGCGGTACGAACGGTGATGGGGTACTTCGGAATCGAGTAACAATCCAGAAATAAAAGTAGAGAACCTTCATTGGCTAACTGGGTTATTCGGCGTTGTGCGATGACGGATGCGTTCGGAATCTTGAACAGTGAAGCGTTAAGGCAATAAACGTGTAATTACAGGACGGAGAGCCAAATGGATTCCGTCAGTGATAAATGCTGCCTATTTATTAACTGATTACGCGTACACGTGTTCGATAATAACATGTATTTGAAAGCTCTATATTTATCAAATAAATTGAAACCTAATCAAAATGACGGTTGTGTCAACATGGCTAGCAATAAGTTCTCTGGGAAGCAACCTTCATTAGGTAGGGCGAGAGCTGTCCACGAATTAATCAAGGACCGCGGTAGCAGTACTTATGTAAGCCTCAGCATGAACTTCCATGTTAAACGTCAAACTTTGAACTCCTATAGTCTCGCCCAGAATTGACATAGACCAACGAAATTCGGTATTTGGGTCGTGTCGTAACTATTTCACCACATTACAAATTTTAATGACAACAATCAAACCGTTCGGCGTCCACAGCATGGCCATTTCTTGTTGTTGTTGTTGTTGTTGTTGTTGTTGGGACTCTTTGCCCTCACCTGGAGACCGAACCACTGAACCGA
>JAHWFP010271665.1:20008-38953 GCA_023313725.1 Lithobius niger
CCGTATTTTATACGCTTAAGTGTTTTTTAATACTAATTTGTTTTTGTTTTCAAGTAGAGCCGGTGAATATTTACAAGTAGAATTGGCCTGGAATGATTGTAGTGTTGTATTCCCGGGGGTATTTTATGATTTTGCTGTATTTCAAATGAGTGTCGGATTGGGAAGGGTCGGGTCTCCCCGGGAATACGTACGTGAGGCCCTTCACACGGAGGATAGGGTGGGGGGGGGGGAGCTGGCCGTGGAGGTCTGGGGAGCACTGTAAGCTTCCCCAGCAGCCCCGACAAACTACCTTATTACAAAAAATCGGTTACTTTGAAAGGTTTTTTGAAAATTAGAAATGCAATTTTCGTACGAAATCAGTTCATTTTTTCAAAAAGGCACAAGGGCCTCTTATAGTGAGTGTGTGTGTGTGTGTGGGGGGGGGGGGGGAATGCCGAGCACTGGTCCCTACCATATTTTGAAGAAACTGGCAAGAAATTGAAACGTTTTCGTGCTACTTACAGATGCAGTTTTTTTGCAAATTCATTTCAACCAATTTTTTTTTGGGAATAAGGGCCTCTTGTAGAGGGGGCCTCCCCAGGGATCCGCGGCTTACCTGGTGGCCCAATCCGACACTGTTTCAAATAAAAATAAATTAACGTAAAATTAACAAATAAACACTAGTTGAAAGCTCTATATTTAACGAATAAATTTAAAATAATCAAAATATGACAGACGGCTGTGCCAGCACAGCAAGCATTAGGCTTCTCTGGTAGGCAACCCTCATCGGGTAGGGTGAGAGCTATCCACCAACTGATTTGTTTTAATTTTCAGCATACTTTACTAGCTGATCGTTAGCATGTGGTTCGAGTCGTGGCTGTTGCTGGTTATGATTGATGGGGTATTTTATGATTTATGGTGTATTTTATGAGTTTGTTGTGTTACGTTAACGCATTTCAAGTCAAATAAATTAACGTTAAATCGGTAGGAATAACAAAGAAATATTGCTCATAAATTGGTTTGGTTATATTTCTCATAAGTATAAAAAAAAGTGGTAAAAATAAGCATGAATGCGTGTGGTATAAGGGTCTAATGCTTACCAGCATCTTCTGACGAAACTTGACGGCTAGACCCTCAATCGCAAAGCGCGTCCGTTTGTTTATTGGAATAAGTACCGTCGAGCATAGTTCAAGTTCTTTTTCCTTGTTTGGCTTTGTTACAGTTATTAAAACGAGTTATTTTCTTGTTTTGTTCAAACAGACTATACGTGTTATATTTCGGAACGATGTGTGTTGCGTCTCGAGTTTCTCTTCTGCGAATGTGGTAGGTATGATTGATGAGGGGCCAGCGCCACTCGCTCCCTTCTGCCTTGTCATTCCGCATCTTCCCTCGAGGTGGTCCCGGTCCTCGTCTGTCCATCCGTTCACATACTTCAGTCGGTTGCTGGGTTGGATGACACGCTGAGTGTCTCCTGTCTCAGTGTTTGTCAGCTTGTCTGATCATTTTGCTGTGTAACCATTTTTCACAAGTGTCCATGTCATTCAAGAAGAGATGACACCATGTCTCCTTTCATTCCTGAATACCATTCGTTAACCTTCAGCTACTGTTGTTGCGGCTGATGGCTAATTGAAGAAGGGAGGGAAGGTGACGTCAACTGATCAGAAAAAAAACCAACTACGTCTGGAATGATTTTCCATCAAAGGTTAACGGGTTTAAAGAACACCCGGCTGGATTAAGCCGTTCACAGTATTGGGAGGGGGCGAGAAGTATTGGTTCTCTCTGGATTTTTAATAATAATAAAGATTTAAAACACCAGATGATGAGTATTTTGGGAAGTGGGAGGGCGGAAATACCAGTTACCCTGGTCCAATGTTAAAAAGGGAGGAAAATTTAAAAATCGCTGCTCTCAATTTACCTCACCCACCCATTATGGGAGGCAGAAATTCGGTCTCTTAAGGAAGTGCCTAAGGTCCACCTCCTCAGTCGATGCCAGAACGAGCCCACGGACGGAGCTGATACCACAGATTCCGGTAGAGAGTTCCAAGGCTCGATTACCCTCACTGCAAAGAAAGATCTGCGAATCTCCAATCGGGCAGGGGGTTTGGTCAGCTTGAAACAGTGGCCACGAGTACATGAGTCCATTGACAAGTTTAAAAGCGGGATGTCAAGCAGAAGAAAATCTCGAACCATTTTAAAGGTCAGGATTAATTAAATAAATAAATAAATAAGAATTTGACCTTTAATGATCAGGAGAACGGAAGGGCCGGGGCCACTGACTCCGATCCTGCAAAAAAGAAACAGGGGGAAATGTTTAAGTTCGGTAAAATCTGCCTTCAGGCGACGGACTCGAGGGAATCATGTCGGATTTTCTCAGAGGACCTCTCCAGAAAATTTGTACTGAAACTTTGAAATACCAAGAGGCCAAAATTTAAGAACTTCTTGCAGTCGTGATCAGCTTGAAACTCTCACACAAACAAATTAATTCTTTAAAAAATTGGTACAGTAAAACCTTTTCGCATGCTTAATACATAAAAGAAAATTGAAATAGCATCATTAACTTCAGAACGTTATCATGCAAACGTTAAATCAGTAAACAAGACTATACAATTAATTATTTTTGTTAACATTGCAATTTACATGCAATAATTTAACTTATAGTGGAATTCGTAGTCTGAGCGTTGATAGATTGTGTAAGTCGGAACGGTAGTTTCCTTTTTTTTTTAGTGTGCCATCAATCGTTTTTCAGTATTTCAGTTTTTGTGCTAAAGAAAATGAAAGTGAAGATTCCAGGAGTCACCAAGGAATCAGGGCGCTTTCCTGCATCTTTATTGGCTGGAATTCTTAAATAAAGAAGAGTCACATGGTAAAGGGTAAACGAAGCAAACAGTCTGCATTAAAGACTGGCCTTGTGAGGAAACAAGACACACTAATCTGAGAAAGAGAAAAAAGACAGCTACCCCAACTGGAACTTGAACCCAGGACTTCCCGCATTCTAGGCTTGGCAGTCTAGCTTCAAGTCTCACAAGACGAGTCTTTAATGCAGACTGTTTACGTCGGTAACCTTTACATTGTGATTTTTCTTTATTAATAAAACAGCGATCGCACAAAGACTGCCCGTTTTCCACAATTT
This sequence comes from Lithobius niger, assembly GCA_023313725.1. Classification (NCBI taxonomy): domain Eukaryota; kingdom Metazoa; phylum Arthropoda; class Chilopoda; order Lithobiomorpha; family Lithobiidae; genus Lithobius; species Lithobius niger. Next base: position 23,118 of record JAHWFP010271665.1, read on the forward strand.
TCAAGCTATTTCGTTTATCCTCACCATCGTGAAACAAGGCTCAGCTGTTTTTTCTGCTAAAGTATCAAATAGCTAGTGGTACCATATAACACGGCTGGAATTTAATAACGACTTTCTTACAATAAAGTGTACTTGGCGGGTGAACTACTACCGTGGTCCTTGATACATTTAACTTTTTATGTTGTGCCGCATTCTGAGTAAAAACTGGAAATCTAACATTATAAACCAAAGTCTCATAGCAGAAATGAAGCAACCGCAACGACCCCCGGAAGGGGAAAAATGAAAACGTGCGAGTGTGTCAATTCTTTGGCATGAAGTTGAAACTGGGACGTTGTTACCCTGAAAAGAAGTTGAAATTGGCAGATTGTTGCCTCGACTAACTATTTGCTCTAACAATTATCCTTCTAACTAAACACCGTGGTAATATCAAGGGCAAGTATTGCATGACGTCATGCACATTACTTTTTCACACGGTACGCATCGCTTAAGCCACAGCGAAAGATGGGAGTGGGGGGAGGGGGGGGGGGGCAAAGTGAGCTGTTACCATTAAGCATACGATTAGGCATTAACTGAACCTAGAATAGAACAAACAAACAAGCACGGGACCCGGGAGCCAGGTATGTGTTCAACTACGTATAGCAAAGAGGAGAAAGGGAAGGAAACCAAGAGGAGAGGGAGAGGACGGGATAAAAGGAGGAGGGGAGAGGGGAGGGAGAGGATTGGCGGAAAGGGGGAGTGTTACACAAACAAAAATCGACTGTTGCAGTGAACGATCAGGCAGCACCGAGCAAATACTGGGAAACAACCACGGGTGAAACAAATCCCCGGGCGAAGCCGGGTACGATGCTAGTTCATCATAAATAAAGTACGAAAGACCAGCAAATGGCTTTTGTCGAGCGATAAGGTTTTAATGCATAAATGCGTCCTAACACAATCTAACTGTGCTTATTTGTTTCGCGTATGCTAGAACTCTATCCATATTTAAATGAAATAAAGATAGATGTTAAAGGGACACCCGACCTGCCTTATAACATTCCGCCTGCCTTATACAGCCACGCGCAGATCGCCATCCGCGCCTTTACAGCGCCAAGGTAGCTGGGGTCGCAGCGACGAACGTAGCAGCTGTCTCGATTGGCTTTGGGAATAGCATTAAGTTAAAGATTGTATCCCGCCACAAACCGGAATGATTCTCGTATTTTAACATAACAATTCATAATTTCCAAGGCTAGTGTCTTATAATTTTGCTTCGAAAATCTATTGAAATAACTAATTTTAATTTTCATTGTATTAGTCGTTTAGATTTTGATCTCATGGTAATTATTAGAAAATTAGTACATGCACACACAGAGATGAAACGTCATGATTATTGTAAGCGCCTAAAGCATCATATACTGCGGGACACAGTAAATAAAGTTAACAATTAATCAACAGAAAATCTCCTAGACGCCACATTTTAAAACGGATTTTTACCAAGGGATTGATTAACGGTCAGTAAATAGACCTTTGGGGCCAGACTTGATGTGGAGGATCGAGGAAAATGGCGCAGGGAGGAATGTACTTTTAAAATACAGCTTTATAAATATTTTCTGTCCATTGCTTCTCTTCATCACATGTACGTTGTTTTGCCTATGACTAATGGCCATCTGCCAACCGAACTCATCGACTAAAATGGTCAAGAAAAAAATTAGAACTAATGATTTAGATAATGAGCACTGACTAGTATTTATTAAGAAACAGTTGAAATTTATGTATGTAAACAACTCGCGTGGCTGACAAGTGGCTTGAGAGCTTTTTTATCGGCAATACTTACAAAAAAATTGGGCTATGGGAGGGGGGGAGGACAAGAAAAAGTGGTTTGCGAAGCATCTTTGATCATTGCAAAGTGATGATAGAGTCGTCTTTTTTTGCGCTAGAGGGCGAATTGTGGTATGCGAACTCGCGCCTGTGTTTCTCGCCGCTGCTTGCTTCTTTATGACAAAAACAAACGACTTTTTTTTTTCTGAAGCAAGGGATGGTTTTTTTAAGTGGTTGGAGGGTTGTCCGTTTCATTCCATGGATGACTTGTAGCGCGAAAACGTTCTTTGCATGTCGGGATCTTGTTGGGATGATGGACTAATCTCCGACCCAAAGTCTTGTTTGGCCACGCAATGCCACTTACGTTATCGTTAAAATTCTTGCTCTTCTTCTCAAAGCAGGCAAGCATTGGAATATTTCTTACAGGGCTTGATCAAGGACGGGCTTTGACAAGTCTCTCCAAGATAAGGACATTCATATTTTTACTGAAGAACGATTCTTTGAAACAACCTTAACTTGGGAGCCAAGTTGGCTTCACTTTTGAACGTGTTCCTGCTTCAGTTTTCTTGGTAACAGATTTGCAGTAAACGAAGAAACAGAATGGAGGGGGCGGTGTCGGATTGGGCCACCCGGGGATCCTCAGGGAGGCCCCCACTTTAAGAGGCCCTTATTTTCCAACAATAATATTTTTTGAAAAATTTGAAACGATTTCGTACGAAAATTGCACATCGAAGTTGTAGAGAAACGTTTCAGATGCATTCCGATTTCTTTTCTGATTTCTTTCTAGCTTACAGGGCTCCGACTCGGACACCCCCCCCCCCCCACCCCAACTAACGACAGGAGGCCATTGTATAAAAAAAATTACAAAAATTTGAAATGAATTCGTGTAAAAATTGCACCACGAAGTTGAAGGAAAACGTTTCATATTCACGCTGACTAATTTAGAACATGCTAGGTAACAGGGCTCCCCCACTTCACACTACAGGAGGCCCTTATTTTAAAAAAAAATTTTTTTTCGAAAACTTTGAAATGAATTTCTATGAAAATTGAATGTGTAAGTTTTAGGAAAACGCTTCAAATTCACGCATATTTCAGTACACTATCTTGTGGCAAATCCTCCCCCCCCCCCCCCAACCCTCCCCTGCGTGTCACCCCGAGGTCACTGCAGAACATAGCCGGGGATACCGGGCTTCCCATTCCGCGCCCTGGGGGAGGGGGGGATGAGGTTTAATGGCGCGTCGACAACTAGGTCATTAAAGCCAACCTCTGTCATAGTGCAGTGGACCGGGTTGCCACTGCGTCACACATTACAGATTTGTTAACCAAACCCCAAATCAGATCTTATCTATATTTGTACCTCCTGCAAAAAATTGAAAAACTCCGGACAGAAGGACAGAATTATCACCCTATTGACACGCAACGCTCGCGGAAATTTGCTCCACTATTTCTGCTTCTTAATTATTTTTTTTAGTGGATTTGTAATTAATGGTAAATTCTTTTCATGTAAAGCAATAGAAATATTATCGTCATTGTCTTGTTTCACCCTGATTTTAAGGGTAAGTTTCCTAATGAAATGTTCGTATTTTTACGTTACTGTAAATCGTTCCGTTTTATCATGGTGTTAGTTATTATCGAGTTTAAAGCAGGAAGACGGATTTTGGTTTTTTTGTTCATACTTATTGAAGCAAGCAAATCCTTATGGGAACCTGTATTGTAATTTTGATAATAAATCTAAACATAAATGAGTTAACTTTATCGTTTGTTAATGCTCAAAACTGAATATAAATTAAACGCGAAATTTTTCAAAATTGAGGTTCCCGAAATTGAAGAAAACGTTTTGAATATATATTTGCAGTCTTATAACCAAATTAGCATAAATAATAGATAAATAAATAATAGAAAGTGTCGGCCAATAAGCTTATTTGTTATTAGGCCCAAGCGGAAAATGTTAAGTGGAAGATACCACTATCAGGATAGTTGTTTTTTGCTGCCTGAGGGAGGAAACCGGAGTACCCGGAGGACATGGAACAACCGGAGAATAACCTGTACATATACGCTTCCCTTCACCAGGATCGAACCCGAGTCTGAAAGAAGCCATACATTTACAGCTGGGACCAAGACGCCTATCGAATCTGCCGCCCCAGTGCTCGCAGCTACTCGTGCACTCGTTAAGGAATGCAGCTATAAAAAAAATGTTGTCTTTAATATATGCAGAACTACATCATGCAGAATTCGCTGTGCATCAACCGAGGAAGTATGTTGCAACCAGAAGGATGAAAAACAATTTGGTTAAACTTGGCCATCTGGAAAAGTTCTGTTTATTTTAATAATTTTTAAAGAACTAATTGGTGGCGTGAGGGGCGTGAGCGAATCATACTCCATATCGTACACCAAATTACAAAATGGTGGTTGGCAGGTTGGTAGTATTTTTGTAGTCTGGGTGGAGCCCAAACGTAAGATCGGATTGGCACGAAATTTGACATATCGCTTGACATCCCCAAAAGTATTGTTGAGATCGAATTTGCCGTAAATCGATCAGTACAGTAATAACACACGAAATTAAGCTTTTTCGAACTCATCGATCTAACATTCACCATTGTAAATTGGAATCTCGTCTAGTGAAAGAATTCAGATGAAGCGTATAGATCGTGCTGTTGAGTAATTAAGTGAATACAAAAACAATGACTACATACAACATTGCGTTATACCCCACAGCTCGAGCGTCAAGTATAACACGCTGATATACAGTGTTTCAATAAAATGCCGCCATCAAAATTGTGAAAATGAATTGTGTATTGATTATATGTAATTCAAACAAAATATATTGTATCGAAAATCTTTAACGATGTTATGGTAACTTTCACTGTATACGCTTATTCGAAGACATTGCTGTACCAACCAACTTAAAAAAAAAATACATCAATGCGCCAAGTTTTACAGTTGCGTTGTGTACCTGATGAGTGGAAACTTGGCTCGTTTTGCTATCACAGACGTTCAGTGGCTGAAACTTGGCGGGTGTTCTGTTTACAATTTATTGTCTGTGGTTTATATAGAAATCTTAATGGGAAATAAGCTTACAGCGAATAAGTGCAGCTAGCAAGCCACTTTTATGCAGATGGGGTCATATTCGGGTGAGGTGACTCGGGTAACCAGTCCTTTATCAATTCATTGACCTATCGTCTATTGGCATAAAGGGAATACACTGAACCCATTGTCAAGGCCAAAAAAGTAACCAGGGCCTCCATTCGACCGAAAGTGCTAAGCCATCCACAAGGGTTCAAGAATAATAAACAAATATACACAAAAATTGCAAAAATAATGAGGGTAATTAGGAAATAGGCCAAAAGCGAAAAAGGCTTACTTTACGACATCCTGTTGTAGTCTACGATTTCTGTTATTAGAGTATTTACAATTTTCTTTTGTACGATTTACATCGATTTGCGCGTCCGATAATTATTTATAGAAACCTTCAGGGCTCTGTCGAAGTAAAAAGTTGGAATTCCGCTTAAAAGTGCAAAACCTCAACGTCTGGGCAAAAACCATCTTTCCACCCACTACGTGGAATTCTTCCTTACACTAACCACGAAATGCACTTGAGCAGCCGAATTCCGCAGCCTTCGCAGGAGGACTTGCAGTTAAATACGGAAGACTTGTGCGAGGACCCTTTTCCATAAATCTTGCAACACTTTCATTCAGTTTTATCGAGTTGCGTGTTTACACGGTTGCTAACTTTAGATATTATGCGGAAAGAGTTCCTCCTCCGATGCTTGAAGATTCTATTTATTTATCAGTGCTCTTGGTGAATCTATATTTGGAAGGTGCAATCAGCACCACCTACTCGGCACACCAGACTGGACTTCCCTAACGGGTTCGGAAACACCCAAAGCTATTCATATTCTCGCACAAGAAAACCATCTGGTAAAACCCACGGCTTGTCTTATACTACATGTGATATAAAGGATTGAACGCGGAAAGTTCAGAAAGTCTTCCTTTACTAACTTCGCATTTAAAATATTTCCTGTAATCGCGCTTCACAGTTCGAACCATCAATTTAAATGGGTGAGCCCTGATTCTTTCGTTACACCTTAATGAGAAAAAAAAATGACTACGATCGACATTATACTGTGCAGGATAGTATAATTTACGCTAAGGTCACATTTGAGCCTGTGTGTGTATTTCTAGTGAACCAGCATTTAGAATTTTCAAACTCTCACTAGCTCTTATGTTTAAGACCGGGTAAGTAGTTCGTAAAATGCTGCTGCACCGATTCAGGCGTGGCTCTGGCTTACGAGTCCTGTCATTTGTAAGTAAAGACTGGATCCTGTTTCAAAGAAAACTTATGGACTTCTTCCCTGCTTTCGTCAGGGAGAGGTTTGGGCACCCATGTTTAACTTCTGCTCTGATAAGGTTCATTTTTATTCACTTTATTTTCGATTTTATTCTGTCTGTTTCTTTGTCTAGGATGGGAAACCATTCAAGTGCATATATGTTGACTTTCAGCCTTTGCTACGAAATTTCTGCTTGACAACGAAATGAAACTATTCCGAAACGTCGCTTTTTAGTGTATGCTTGTGCACTATTTGGCTTGCCTTTTTTTTTTTTAACTTTTTATATACCATATTCCTTCCTGATTATGAGGCCTAAGCGGCGAGGGCCTATACCTTCAAATAACGCACAACTTATCGTTGTGAGACTTAATCTCCAAGAAACCGGGTTGAGATAATAGGATGTTCACTTGTTTGGAAGAGAAGACCATATCAAAAGGTAATAGAAGGGCAACTGGTTGCCACTGACACTCAAAGTGCGAAGCATAAACATTAAAAACGTCACATAAATGAGTAATAAAATCGACAACACAATTAACTATAACCGTATGACGTAACGGGAATTAAATACAGCAACAAGATGCATTAATTAATACCATCTCAAATATCTTTCCAAGCCAGGAACCTTTAATTCCAAAACTTTAATTTATGTACGGTATGGACCATAACAGTATCCTTTGGGAGCTCGTTCCATATTTTTATCAATCCGATTTGAGAAAAAATATTTCCTATAATCACGCTTCACACGTATGGATGGCCCCTGGGTTATTTCGTTAAACCTTAGTAAAAAAAAAAAAACTAGGATCCACATTGCAAAGACCATGTAGGAGAGAATAAATTCACATCTGAGTCTAATAAGGTCACATTTGAGTCTGCATATTTCTAGTGAATCAGCATTTAGAATTTTCAAACGCTCACTATAGGCCTTCAGTTTTAAGACTCGATAAGTAGGCCTAGTTCATAAAAGGCCACTGCACCATTTAGCAATGGCCTTGGCTTATGAGTCCTGGCTTAGGTGGGCCCTGCCGAGTCTTGGCTTACATGGACCCTGACTTAATAGTGTAACACGGGCCTTGGTTTACGAGAGGACCTGTTACTGTTGCCATGGTACTACTAAGTTTCATGAGTGTAGGTACGGATTCAAACGAAAAAAGCCACGAGAGCGATAAAAAGCCATGAAAAGCAACAAAAAGCAACCTGCCGGGGGTGAAAAGCAGCAAAAAAAAATTATTCTCAGTTTGCACACGGGTCCTAAGCATTGCCCCACTTCTGTCAAGGAATTTTGTGGAATTAATGCGATCAGCCTCAACTCCATGGCGACGAACTTTAGCAGTTCATCACCATTTTAAAATGGCTGTTTTTATTTTTATTTAAAAAGTCCCTTTTTTTACTTTTATTTTTAGAAACACTTCGAATAATTTTTTTTTTAATTACATGACTAAAAATATTCTCCCACAGAGTTGCATTTCTAGTAATATATATCTTTCTTACTCCCCGGCTCTCTTTGCACGATGTCGATATGTCAGTCTTTGATTAAAGACCTGTGTCAACGCCCAGCAACTCAACACAGACTGTAAGCGATTCAGTAGAAGTAAGATGATATCAAAATTGCATGAAAGTTGACCATCTTATCGGAGATAAAGAAAATATGAATGATATGAATGTGGAGGAAAATGAAATAAAAACGTGGTATTGTCGTACTGTATTCACTTATAATTTACGATAGGTATTAAAGGTATGAATTTTAACAATTTTTTAAAACAAATTCAGGATTCAACACTTCCAGATGGGTTTATTTTCTGGTCAGTTTTTCTTTTAATTAACGTTTTAATTCATTTATATTTTGGTAATTCAACATATTTCTTGGTAATTTATTAAAAATGTTTGGTATGTAACACTTTTTATTTCATTTCCCTATATATTATTACATTTTGGTACTGTATGTATTGGCTTATTCATATCTCTAAGTTATATAATTCTAAGTTATTATTTGTCCTGTGTAACTATATTGCTTTATTCCTATCTTTTTTCAAACAACATTTTGAAGCATTTTATTTTGGGCTCTTTGAGCTCTTTCTATTAAGTAGTCTGGTGTAAAATCATATAATAATAATAATAAAATCATACACCAATACCGTATCGTAGGGTATTTCCTACCCATGCAACATATATTTTTTTATTTGTCATATCTAACATATTCTTTAAGAGATGGATTTTTATATTATTTGTCTTATTTTCGTTATGACCTAAATTATGTGTCCTTTGAAATTCCAATGTGCCTTTATGTCTATTCCCAAATATCTTTCACCGGTCTTTACGTATCCCTCATTACATTTCTTGTTTTCATGATTTTATTCTAAATTTATGCAATTTCCATGATGTTTAATCACCGATAACCCTTCAGATTTCTTCATTTTAGGGACTGTAATATCCATGTGTATAGTTTTTTCTTTGCTAATAAATAATTCCTTTACAATAAACCAGTCATTCATTTTATTAAAAATCATGTTGTAGAGTTTCAGTCATGTTTTCATAATTATTGTTTAATGTTTATTGAAATCATTATGGTATCACCTGCAAATAATAACAATAATAGCAATTATAACTATTTGTATCAAGACTTCTAATCTAAACAGATGAAACCCACTGAGAGCGATACGATAAGAAATCCGTGTAGCATAACTCTGAAACAGTCAGTAAAGAATTTTAATGACTCGCTAATTATTTTATATGGCCTTTTTATTTTAAGCAGAAGGTTGGTCATACTTTAAACGAAAGATTTTAAGTAACCTTTATGTGGCTTTTCTCCTTTTTCTTTTTTTCTTATTTGAAGCCACCAGTAAACAGTCAGCAATAAATTTAGACAAGAATTGCCGAAATTCTTCCAGGTTCCGGGCCTCCTGCCAGGATAATTTTTATGAGGCGCCAGACTCCAGTCGGTGGTCATCGACAAGTGTAGGCTGAGGCCATCTTGGTCGCAAGAAACAGTCTGGACGTGTGACGCAGGAGCTTATATGGGCTGAAGTGCAGGAATGAATTTTGCATCCACAGCATGGAGTTTACAAAACAGTGTGAATAATGGCTACAGAAGAGCCTTGCCACATTGTCACTCTTTGGCACTCCTTCCGACATTTGTGCCTCTGGCAGTTTTGTGTTTTTACACGACGTTTGAACCCTTGTGGCAAAGTGACATAGGCCTTAAACACTCCGTGCGCTTACAGGGATAATGTAAAAGTAAAGCAAGGCATTGGTGATTTTGTGTTAATGACCGATGTATGACTTAACCCTGAAAAGAGCACACAGTCGGCCTTAGACAGATTTAGGGCCGATCCTCAGCCCACAAAGTAACATTTTTAAAGTCACATTTATGATTTATACATACAACGTTGGTCAGCAGTGGGATTCGACTGGCGTCCACTTGGTTTGTAGGCAATGACTCTCATCCCTCGGCCGCTACTGCTCACTTTGTTTGGGGTTCCCGGGGACCCCTCATAAGGCTCACGGTGCACGCTGATAATATTTTTTTCTCCCGCTTGGTGAATACCATTTGGATGCAGTGCGGCGAAAGAGTCATTACAGCATCCACTCCGCAGCCTCTCAGCTTTCACTCAGCTTTCAGTAAGTTTCCACTCAGCTTACTTAGCATCCATTCAGCGTGAACTCCGCTCTTATATAGTTTCCACTCATGATTCCCTCAGCTTCCACTGAGCTTTCCTCAGTTTCTACTCAGTATCCAGTCAGCTTCTACTCAACACCTCACTCACCTTCCACTTAGCTTTCGTACTAACGCATGATTGGCTCTAAAATTATGTCAACACTTTCCTCCCCACCCAAAAGGGAAAATATTCTTCACTATTAATCCTCAATTTGGCAAATTTCCTGTGTTTTTTACACAATGGCGTAAGCAACCAGGGAAGGGGGCAGGCAGGGAAGGCAAGCGCCCGCCAACCCCCCCCCCCCTTCAAAAATGAGCCGAAGGGATGTACAAATCCTTTGAAAAATCTATGTACTCGCCTTTTTTCTCCAAAAAAATTTAATGGATCCATATATGCAAAGCAAGCAAAATAATCATAAAATAAAATAAAATGGTCGCACGTTTTGTACAAGGAGGGCGTCGAGGTGGCGTAAAGTAGGTCGTTAAGTTTTTCCACCAAAAATATTCATTTACGTCACTGTTTCGGCACTGTCATGGGATGAATAATTCTGCCGAAGGAAAGAGAAAAAAATGTTCCATTCCAGAATTGTACCCTTGAACATCCAATTTTGAATCAATGTCCCACCTTGATAAATTAAGACTTGTAGTCAGACAGCTGTGAGCTACCGGCACCCTGTTAATCCTGAGAAACATCAATACTCGATTGTAATCGGTGTTTGTATACGAGCTAAATCCTCTGAAAAGTGGATAAAAGAAAAGGTTTTTCGAAAAAAGCCCCTAAACGAATCGTTGTGTTAAAGAAGACTAAAGTAGCAGTGAGGCAGTTGACTTTTTCGAGTGACTTTGTGAGAACACAGTACACACGAGGGCAGGTGTAAATAAAGTTTAAAAATGTCAGTTATTGACTTGGGACTCATTTTGTTGCAGGGAAAATATTCGGGAAATTTGTTCTTTTTTCCTTTTGTTTTCTGCACTGTTCGGGGAACTTCTGCATTGTTTTAGGGGAAGAATTCTGGTGAAAAATTGTTCCATTGTAGAATATGTAATCCTTAACTAGCTTAAGAGATTTCCGAATTCCGAACATGTGAAGCAGTAGCTGGTTGTTTTTGGTTAAGTCTTCTAGCACAATCTTTACCTCTCTTCTAAATTTCGCTAACATATCACACAAAATCACGCAGTATTGCATATACCTATCTGCACAGTCTAGTTGCCAGAAGAAGTTCGTCTGGCGATCTGATGATCTGAAGCTAATCTGATGACTGGAAAATTCCCTGATGGTTTCTGCCGACCAGGTAGTATGACAGGCTACCAGGCTTCGGCAGTGGGTATGGGATCTATTCTGTTCATTTTCTTGGCCTCCTATGGTGATCGTAAGTTTTACCCACACGTTAATAGACTTATTTCTCCTTCAAAACCGTCTAGTACCGTAATTTGTTGAGTGACAGTGCGATGTTTCATGCAGGCATAAGCAGGTGGCATACATTTAAAATATACTAATATTTCGGCACCATAAATTGTGTGAAGCGACGCCTTCTTCAGTGTGTAATGATAAAACTAGGTGAGAGCAACATTTCCCCCAACAAGAAGAAGAACAACAAGAATATTGTAGTCACGTTAAAATAACGTTAAGAGGCCCTAGGCTTTCTTCACACCTACGTTTTAAGTATAAAAGTTGAAAATCGGTTCACTGGTTCAATCTCCAGGTGGGGCTAAGAGTCCCAACAACAACTAGAAATGGCCAGGCTGTGGACGACAAACGGTACGATTGTTGTCCTTAAAACGTTTCTAAAGCAGTGAAAAAGTTTTGATGTTTCACTGTATTAAATATTTTATGCTGAGGCTTATAATATAAGGGCTGTCCTTGTTACGACGTTTTGACGCTTGACGCTCACAACGTTTTGACGCTTTACCTGCTGTTTTATTCGTAAGTAGCAGCAAACGGTGAATTGGTTAGAGAGTAGGCATATTCATCCATGCAACATGGTGTCGAGACTATTTTAAATGAAGCTAATGTGTTTCGTTAACGAAATCCTTTTGTTTTTATTGTTGCGTGTCTTCCTATAGTGGTTAAATGTGACGATCAAATGTTACATTTCATTGAGTTACGTGGAGAATAGCTATAAGGAAGCAACGATGTCTTAATTTGCTATTTTTTAAACTGACTTTTGGACGCTGAATCTAATGGGGAAAACCGTTTATCTCTAGCTGGTAGAGTTGAAAACTGTAGGGGGCAGACGGACAAAGTCGTTGCTATATTCTCCCCAGCGGTTTCGGCTGCAAAGAAGACTAAAAAAAAAAAGGAACTAGGTACAAAACTAATAGAAGAAGCCATCACACACGGTCGAAGCCATAAGTTACTACAAACCAAAGTTTAAAAATCAAAGGTTGCAGTGAGGGACAGCATTCCATCTACTTTGCTTCTACCTGCCTTACTTTCTAGCTTTTTGTTTCCAATTAACAGCCACGTCTTAATTCGTTACTTTTCCTTCTAACTTCCGCGCTTTCCAACTTTCGAATTCCATTTAACGGCCATGAATTAATTTGTTACTTTTCCTTATCTTCCTTGCTTTCTAATTTTTTGATTGTAACTAACGGCCATGAATTAATTCGTTACTTTTCCTTCTAACAAACTCTAACTTTTCTTTCCAAAAACAAGTAAACCTTTGACATTACAAGAAAAAAGAATTTTTTTGTTTAGCAGTCTTCAGCTAGTGTTAATAGCTGGAACTGACTCCTTCCGTCCAACTTTCTTTCCATTTAAATACGATTTCTTATCCCAAGCTTGCTAAACTAATTTTATGTTTACCAGTTGTGATGTCAAAGGGTTACTGTTCTTGGAAATAGAAGTTAGTAGAGAACATTTACGAATTAATTCGTAGCCGTTAGGTTGAATCAAACAGTTGAGCTTGCGAGTCAGTGCCATCTATTGGCCGGTTAATCGACCCAAATCATAAAAATGCGAAAACTCGTTTCATTTGAAAAAATTGCTAAATTGTTTATTTTGTGCATTTAGATTTACTGGTTTAAGGTCGTCCCGGGCTGCACCGATACTACTTTTGCCGAGCCGGTCGGGTACCGATATTGGTCAAGTACTGAGAGTCCAATACCGGATACAGTACAGGATATTTCTTTTCGTCCAAATGAGAGCTCAGTGAAGTCTAGCTTCATTTAGCTGAAAGGACAGTGGTTATGTGAAATTTTCAAGTTTTCACTTGGTTAGTAAATTTCTTGCTCTCAGGTGTCTTTTTTGGAACTAACTTTTGTTTTTAGTTAAATAACTTGAGAACGACTTGAGATTGGATTTGAAATTATCAGCATTCGAAAGCTCTAAAAAAAAACTGGTTAAAATGGTGTAATTGAACGTCAAAATCTGCATTTTTTTTGACAAAATTGACAAAATACAAGGTTCTACCAAAACTGCTATCCGATACCGATCCTTTCAAATACTATGGTATCATCATGCTCCTGTTCTTAAAAATCCCTGGAGAAATATATATAGACTCAAATCGCTGCACATAATGTAAAAGTACATTGAAAATAAGCCTTCTATTCAGAGAAAATCATGTACTAGAAAAATAAATGCTAAAGACAAATGTTACGTAATAAATAAATACATAAATTAATTGTGTAAAATTATCTTTGTAAAATAAATACGGATGCAAACTTATTTACGTTGCCTTTTTGACATCCGTATTTATTTAACACGTCTCGAGCCAAGGCTCTCTCTAACTATCAAATAGACCCAAAAGTTCAGACACATGACATTTTATCAGTAGTAATGTTACAACAGCACGTATTTTTTTTTTCATCAATAAATGTTCTCGCCACAAGTTGCATTCCGAAACTGAAATACCGAGCAATTGTGCAAGGTGTTTTTATCAGCTTCGGAATGTAACAAGTGGTTGAGAACATTTATCGTGACTTAGGGCGGTTGCAGACTGACCACAAAACGCGTGATAATCGCAGACGCAATCTTGGCGTTTGTGGAGTAAAAATCACAATCAGTGGCAGATCAGGTAAAACGTAAGGGATCTAATAGTAGTGGTAAAGTGCGATATGAGGACCCCCTCCCCCACCTCCCGTAAAAACCCGCTTGCCGAGCGCGATTTTTTGTCGATCTGGAGAAGGGGGGGGGGGAGTGCCCGCTTCCCGCGCGCGAGTTTTGGAGGAGGAGAAGCCCACTTCCCGCACACGGATTTTCGTTGATCTGGAGGAGGGTGAGGAGGAGGAGCCCGTTTTCCTCGCGCGAGTTTTGGAGGGGGGGGGGCACTTCCCGCGCGTAGAAGGGGTGGGAAAGTGCTTTTTGTTACCTTTTTTCATCCTGGAAGTACGGCCATAGCCAAGATGGGTCACCAGATCGAGGTCAAAGTGGGTCAAGGTCACCCATGGTGGAGGCCTTTTGCTACTAAGTGTGTCCTTTTGCTACCAAAATTTGTCCTTTTGCCAACTAAATGCTTCCACATCCAAGTGCGAAGGTCACGCGAACGGAAGCGACGTTCCAAGGGGCAGTGAGAATACTTCACGAGCATTCGCATTGTAAGAACTCACGAATGCTTTCAGAGCGTGAAAATGACTAATTAGCAACATTATATGGAGTACCAAAATTGGGAGGGGGGGTCCCAAAATCGGAGGGGTCGTGCGAATGCTTCATGAGTGCTTCAAAGCGTAAAAAATGACGAATTTGCAGCATTTTGGGGGTTACCTAAACTGGAGGGGTCGTGCGAGTGCTCTGTGAGCTTTCGCATTGTGATAACTTTAAAAGGCTCTCCAGCGCTTTAAAGCATAAAAATGACTAATTGGCAACATTTTGGGGGTTCCTGAAATTGGAGGGATCGTGCGAGTGCTCTGGGAGCTTTGTGATAACTTTAAAAAAGTTTAACACGTGAAAATGACGAGTTGGCAACATTTTGGGGTTTCCAAAACTGGAGGGGTCGTGCAAATGCTCTGTGAGCTTTCACATTGTGATAACTCTAAAAAGCTTTAAAGCGTGAAAGTGACGAATTAGTAACATTTTTGGGTTCCCAAAACTGGAGGGGTCGTGCAAGTGCTCTGTGACCTTTCACATTGTGATGGCTCTAAAAAGATTTAACGCATGAAAATGACGAATTAGTAACAATTTGGGGGTTCCCACAATTGGATGAGTCGTGCAATTGATCTGTGAGCTTTCGCATTGTAATAACTCTAAAAAGCTTTAACGCGTGAAAATGACGAATAAGCAACACTTTGGGGGTTCCGAAAACTGGAGGGGTCGTGCAAATGATCTGTGAGCTTTCACATTGTGATAACTCTAAAAAAGCTTTAAAGCGTGAAAATGACGAATTAGGAACATTTGTGGGGTTCCCAAAACTGGAGGGGGTCGTGCAAATGCTCTGTGAGTTTTTGCATTGTGATAATGACAAATCGTTAGCTGCACTCCTGAAAATGATGAATTGGCATAAGTAAAGGGTCTCATGGTTGAAAATGCTTTATGAGCTTTCACGTTGTGCAAATACTATGAGCTTTCACATTTTGAGAATGACGAATTGTCAACATTAAAGGGGTCTCAGGAGTTCAAATGCTCTACGAGCTTTCACATTTTGAGAATGACGAATTGTCAGCATTAAAGGGGTCTCAGGAGTGCAAATGCTTCATGAGCTTTCACATTGTGATAAAGACGACTTGCTAGCTGCACTCATGAAAATTACGAATTAGAAGCATTAAAGGGGTCGGAGAAGTGCAAATGCTTTATGACCTTCCACATTGTGATAATGACTAATTGTTAGCCGCACTCATGAATATGATGAATTACCAACATTAAAGGGTTCTCGGGGTGTAAATTATGTATGGGCTTTTACATTGTGATAATGACGAATTACTAGTTTCACTCATGAAAATGACGAATTGGCAACATTAAAAGGGTCTCAAAGTTGCAAATGCTTTATGAGTGTTCACATTGTGATATGACGAATTACAAGCTGTACTCCTGAAAATGATAAATTAGCTACATTAGAGGGTTCTCAGGGGAGCAAGTGCTGCATGAGCTCACAGATTATACAAATGACTAATTGTTAGCTTCACTCGTG
>JAHWFP010271665.1:38963-65075 GCA_023313725.1 Lithobius niger
TTCACCTATAAGAATGACGAATTGGTAGATGCACTCATGAAAATGATGAATTAGCTACATTAGAGGGTTCTCAGGGATTTTCAAATGCTCAAAATGGGGTTTTTTAAAGCGATTGTTACGTATTATTGCCGGCCTCTTTCCAAGGTAGCAATGATTAGCCTCGTGCATCTCAAGTTTAAAGTGATTGTTTGAGTCTCTCTTTAAAAGCAATAATCTTGAGTTCAACGAACTATTACTACTGACCTCAACCTCCCACGTTAAAGCCGAAATTTATATGCTTCATTTCTCTGCTGTCGTGCAATATTTTCTACTCAAATTTAGTGTACTAGGTTTATTGTACTTGGTGAACATGTGTCCGAACTTTCATTATTTCCGATTTGACACATCGGAGATCTGGACTTGAGCTGGAATCGTGATTTTCATTTTTGGCTTCTTGTTCTTGCTCTTAGCAAGACATTTTTCTGCTATGCTCTCTACAGATCAAACTATTTGTCCTATAAAGTTGGTTCTTAGCTCATTTTACAGGTATTGCTCTGTAGAAGTGCCCATTCCGTAAGACCTTTTCTATTCGGTCAAGTGGTTCAGGGGTTAGGGAGCTCTAAACGACCACATTGATAGGCTTACATTGTTTTAAACATTGTTATTATTCAACAATACCAGTCAGCAACGGCCAGCTGCAAGATGTAGACTGAAGATTAAAGGGTTTGTTTCCGTTGGGTTGTGCAAACGTAATTGATAAAGATATAAAACATTAAAACAAGCTAATCTAAACTGCATGGTACGCCAAAGTAGCACGAAATAAAACAAAATCGAACTCATTTGATGCTTAAGGTAAGGTTTAACTGGTCCGAAGTCAAAACAGCAAAGGAACATAAATAACCTTTTCTGTAAGATTTCAGATACTGCAGTGTTGCTGTACAGCTGTTTAGTCCACGAGAAACCTTACTGCTGTATCCAACCATTATACTCGTAAATACAATTAAAGCCACAGCCAAAATTTCAAAACTTTTCATGCCCAAACATAGGAAGTATAATGTAAGACTACACACGCGACTACTTTTTTGGCTAAATTTTGTCAGTGTTCTTAAGTCACCTATTCTGCTTTCCATTCATCACCCTACTGATGATACATATAACATTTTGCAAGATTTTCAAGCACTTTTCCAGCATGTGATTTCATTACTACTTTCCTGACATTTCCAGGTTTTCAAGGACTTGCACGAACCCTGAGTTGCCTGTAGAGCTGTTGTAAGCAGTGGTGTAGTCGTGTAAGAGCACACAGGAGCGGCGCTCCCACACTTTTTTTTCCAGGAGGAGCGCCGCTCCTTCACTTTTTTTTCTGGTGGCCGGCCTCCGCCATTCCTTCTCAAACGGTTGCCCATCGCCTTCCATCAGGCTATTCTGTGTTTTCTGCAGAGCTTTTAGCTATCGGTTTGGTGGTGGAATGGATCCTTGGCCTTCAGGGCACGCATTTCATTATCTTTAGCGATTCCATGAGTGCCCTGGAGTCCTTGGCGAATTACAATCCTCGGAACCCCTTGACACAACGTGTCCAAGCTTTGCTTTCCCGCTTGCCTGGCCAGCGGAAAACCGTGCTTTTCTGCTGGATCCCGGCCCATGTTGGGATAGGAGGAAATGAGCAAGCGGATTCTGCAGCAAAAGGGGCCCTTTCTGGCCCTCTCGGAAGGGGTCTCAGCCTTGTTCCCTCGGACGCCTTTCCAACTCTGCGTCTGAGGTTACACGCTTTTTGGCAAGCCTCGTGGGATGGACAGGACGGCAATAAATTACGAGCTATTAAAGGCACTGTTGAGGAATGGCACTCGGCGTGTCGCCGCAGTCACCGTGAGGAGGTGGTGTTGGCCCGTTTGCGCATTGGTCACACTCGACTTACTCACTGTTTCCTTTTGCGGGGGATTGACCCTCCTGAATGTTATTGATGTCGGCGGCCACTTACGGTCCGGCACTTCCTTGTTGATTGTTGCTATCTTGATGGTTTTCGTCGTCGTTTCCATCTTCCGCATGACATTGTGCGTCAATTGGGCGATAAGTCTGTCCTCCTGTCCGGTGATTTTCAATTTTTGCAGGAGGTACAGATATATGACAAGATTTAGATTAGGGGTTTGAATAATATCTCTGTAATGTGTGGTGCAGTGGCAACCCGGACCACTGCACTGTGACTGAGGTTGGCGCTAATGACCAAGCTGTCGACATGCCATTAAGCCTCATCTCCCCCCCCCTTCTCAAACAGAGGCACGTTCGTATTTTTTTCAGCGCCGCACCATCTGTATTGTTGTTTGTGCCACTGTCAGTCTTCAACGATTCACGAGGACGTGTTCTCTAAATACTGATTTCACACTACTAACTTCGTCTCGCACTCGGCGCGCGCTCACCATTTCGCACTACTAAATTCGTCTCGCTCCAGCCGCTTATTTGCGAGCCAACTTGGCCGTTACAGCAAAGCGTGCTGGCGTGCGCCAGGGGTTATCTCCGTGTATTATCAGTCTACCCGCACAAAAGACCTTTCTTCCTCGTGCTGTTCCCCTTCTCAGTCCTATTGTTGTGAGATAAGGACTGCACGACCCACCCCTCCGGTAGATGCACAAAACACGGCCGCTACGAATTTTTAAATGTGAAATCCGAAACGAGCTGCCCAGGGCTGGCTCTCATTCGGAGCACCCCGTGGCGCGCCCGGGCGCGAGACGAATTTAGTACTGTGAAATCAAAATAACAGTGGAGAGATATGGTCCGGGGTTTTCGTTTCCCCTGGGTAAAAAAACCCTGGGGTTGCAAAAAGGTGAACTATGGTCAGGGGGAAAACAGAAGGGGAGGGAAAAGTCGAGGTGGTCGAACCCCTGGGATTTTGTGCCGAACCCCTGGGGAAGTATAGAGTAGAAACCCCTGGGGAAAGTATTCCACCTCCCAATTATCCCAGGGGAAAATGATATGGTGAGCTATGCATTGGGGAAAATAACCCCGAGGTAAATATTCTTCAAAAGTTGAGGTGAAATTCTACCCAAGGCAGGGGCAGGGTAAAATGTTCATTATGATTAATAGGTTACCTGAAAACAATAGCTGAAGAAGGAAAAATTATGAAACTAAAGTCTTAAATGTTTTTCGATGAATGTACAAACATTTTCAATCGAGTTGTATGTAATAGTTATGTCTTTTCAGAGCATCTTGTTTTCTTGACATTGTCGGAGGTATACAGAGACGTTCGTTAATCGCTTTAGCTCAAGACGACTTAAGTTACATCGATACAGCTCGTATAGAGCTTTAAGAACGTCCATAAACCATCTAAAACTATCTTCAAGTCGCTTTATCTCAAACCAACTCATCAACATAAGGAGTTGAAGCGCTTTAAGAACCTCCATGTAACCGATTTTCAACGTCGCTCTTAGGACAGCTTTGCTATTATTGGTTGAAAAGAGCGTGCACGCCAAAATACGAAAGCCAAGCTAGCTGAATGGGACCTACGACCAGGGATGGGTTTTGGTTGATGCTATTATCGCCTTCGCAGAATATACCATGTTCCCATTGTCGTTCTAACTCACCCCAACTTGAATGTCCATGTATCCACCTTTGTCCTAAAGCGACATGAGTTCCAGTCGACGTAAGTTAAGTAGACTTGACTTATTTCTTTTGTTCTGAATAATTACCTTGTAACCTTTCATTACTGTCATACTCCATTTTACATCTATTGATGCCAGTGTTTTACACAGCTTACGCCAAACAGGTAGCTTTAGACACAAAAATTTTAAGAATTAACGCCTAGACAGCAGGATCTAACATTCCATATAAAATCCCTAAAATCAGTGCCACAAGAAAAAACTGAGTAAAGTGTGGTACTTAACAGGTTTTAAGTGAAGCGTGGTTCCTGATGTTCAGCATAAGTGTTGCATTTATACCTTTAAATTAGTGAAACAATAAAAGAAACGATGTAAGTATAAAGTGACGTTGGAGCCGAACCTCAGAAAGAGGCGTCACTTAAAATTTCTGTTACTTAAAAAGTCATGTTAGTACGACACTTTAGGTTTTTTTTTATGGATTTACTATTTCAAAAGTAGCGCATTACATTTTGCTGTCTACGCTTCAGCTTTTTTGAATTAGTGTCACTTGTTTTTATAAAATAAATAAATAAAAGTAAACCTGTAATTACGGTACTGGTTTCTATGCTGTGAACCCATTGCTTTACTGTCATGCTTCAAACAAATGCAACAATTAGGACAAAAACAAAATTAAGATGTTCAGACCCTTTGACTGGCCGACCCAGTCGAAACCTAACTTGAATGACCCAGCTTAATCCGATACAACGCTGTTCAGTAGAAATGACGCGAGGCTTGTCAGAAAAATGTGCTAATAGGAAGGACAACAACAAGAATTTTTATTGCTGCCTTTACCGCACAAAAATTAGCGTGAAGGATTACGTAATCAGTGCTATTCCAGCGCTTGATAAGCTTTGTTTTGACGTAGAATATCACATGAACTTCCACTTTAGTTTCCTCTAGAGTTAATCTTGGGTAGTTTGATTGACATCCGAGGGTGTTTTAACCAAAACCAAAACCCAAGGGGTTCCTTACCCTCGAATTGCACAAGAGCATATTTCACCACTTTCAACTTTTCAAAATCCTCGGGGGTTTCCTCAAAACCCCCAGGGTTCGACCACCTCGGGTTTCACTTTCCCCCGGGGTTAATTTACCCCTTACCATATCTCTCCACCGTAAGTGTCTGAGTTTGAGTTTGAGTTTTATTACCCGGAACCTCGGCCCAAAGCCATGCGTCCCTACAGAAACTAGTCCAGCAATGAGTCTGTGAAGTTACACACTACCTTGGCTTCCTGCTTTGCTTACGGTAATGAAAGAAAGGAGTGTATTGCTCATAAGCTCTAATCAATCAGAAATATGTGAGAATGTGCCAGGCCACCGCCGCTGTCCACTAACAAATCCAACTAGACGTTCGATGAAATTCCTTTTTTTTTCAAAATTCTGGTACTTACGCCCTATAGGTACTAAGGACAGCTTGTACAAACGAATCCTTAAAAGAAAAATGGATATAATTGGTGGGGGGGCGGAGGTAAGAAAAAGTTACATATTTTTAGGTGCAATGCAAGTGTGTACTAACTTCCTAGAAAAAAGTGTTAAGTTATCGTAAAAATTAAGCATTGCTATTTGGGAGCCCCGCATCCCCCCCCCCCCCCCATTCCTCTGGGCCTTGTTCGCCAAGCCCGCCACTACATCTCCTCCACTTATTTTTTTTTTTACCACCACACCAGGTGCTAAGCACACTAAGACAATTAGTTTTTAAACATTTTCCAGCGATGTGGTTTAGCCAAGTAGAATGCATCAATCATTAGCTGACTTACCGTCTGCAAAAGTAAAAATAGAAGAAAAAAATTTGAATACAGCAGTAAGGTTTCACGTGGATTATACAGCACAGCAACACTGCAGTGTCTGAAATCTTACTGGAAAGTTTATTCGTGTTCCTTTGCTGTTTTGACTTCGGACCAGCTAAACCTTACCTTTACCATCAAACGAGTTCGTTTTTGTTTTCTAATTATGTAGATATTCTCGTCTTAAAACCATATTTTTTTCTCAGTACCTGTCCCTAAACCTCCGACGGTAAAATATTAATGCGTGAGTATTATCGCATGGCCGGATGAATGGTGACTCACCCAAGACAAAGTGTGGGGGAGTTTTTAAGGCAGGCCGGCTGCATCTTATAAAAGATGAACCCATTATTGTCGATCAGGGTGGTGTAATGGAGACACATTCGAAGTAAATGAAAGCGATTATACGAATCCCGCACCAGAGAAGAGTCGAGGGAAGCCACAAGGGCAGTTCAACTTAGATGGAGCAACAGAATGGGCACTCAGTCTAATAAACTTATTGCGCGCCTTCCAACGAAACCAACACTCTATCCCAGCTGCCATAACACAAAGGTCGTAGAGAATTAGAGACGCAATAAACCATTTTCCCACAGAAGGACGACTATTTCTTCCCCCCTCACTTAGTCACTCTTGGTAATTGAAGGGACAGTAAAATCTGGTGTTTGTTCTGTACTGAAGCCACTGTTCCTAATATCAACGTGGATATAATACACAAAGATGCAAACCTATTGACGTTACCTTTCGGACTTAAATGTCAGGACTGCCTGAGAGGGAATTGAACCCGCGACCTTTGAGACCAAAAGCCAGAGTCCTACCGTTCAGCCATACTGACACGGCCATTTAAGTCTGACATTGAAGTCCAAAAGGCAACGTAAATAGGTTTGCGCGTAAGCCGTTTCAGTATTGCTGAGCGGTAGGACTTTCGCTTTTGGTCACAAAGGTCGTGGGTTCAATTCCCGCTCAGGCAGTCTGACATTTAAGTCCAAAATGCAGCGAAAACAGGTTTACGTCTGCATTTATTAATCACTTTTTGAGTCCAGTTGGCTTACTGAACTGTTTAAGGTGGATATAGTTAGATCAGGCAACGATGATTTAAATCTGTAATATCCTACGAATTATCGTGTCGAAAATTAATCGGCTTAACAGGACGAAGGGCCTGAAAGATCGGTTTTCACGTGACGATAGCTCAGTCGGCAGATCGGGTGACATTCAATTTACTGGCTGCTAAATAACGGGACCAGCTAACGACCCAAAAAAACCGCATTAAAGACTGGCCCTGTCAGAATGCACGAAACATTAACTCGAGAAAGAAAGAAAAGACAGTACCTCGATTGGGACACGAACAACGACTTCGTACGTACTAGACCAGGCGCTCTAACCACTGCGCCCATGGGGCTGACCTGATTACAGTCTCCAACCAAGCTTAGAAGTTGTTTAACCTTACTCAGTGGTGACCTAAAGGTTACAAACAAATACAATAAGAGGAAACGCAACTAGCTTCTTGGTTTCCACACTAGAAATAATGCAAGCAATAAACAAACACAAAAATCTCAAGGTAAGGGTTAATGTTTAACTTCAATGCTCCTGTGGTTGATACGGTCAACAATTAAAAACACGTTCTTGACGCAAGAAAACCACAAGGACATCCAAACACAAATTTAATTTTCGAAGAGAAATTTCTCAACCTGGTCACAATAAAATTCCTAAACACAAAACTAAAACCCCACAATTGGGTTGACCTTGCACCCGCCATCTTGGAAAGATTGCCACTGAACCACTCTGCTGTTGGTTGACGCACACTTTGTGTGTTTTTAGTTGGTTGACGCACACACAACGTTAGCCATAGCGCCAGAAGGAGAGAGGGACAATTTTGCTTGGTAAATCCCAACGGAAATTCTTGGGTGCCATAATCGACAGGAGCATGAGACATCACAGGGCCCTTACCTTCCTGAAAATGCCAGGGGTTGCAGAGGCCGGGCTCGAACCGGGGACCTCTGGCACATGAGACGATCATGCTCACCATCAGGCCACCTTGCCCCATAGTGAGCCACTCTGGCAATCTTTCCAAGATGGCGGGTCCATGTTGACGGTCAACTCAATTACGGGGTTTTAGTTTTGTGCTTTAGGAATTTTATTATGACCAGGACGAGAAATTTCTCGTCGAAAATTAAATTTGTGTTTAAATGTCCTTGTGGTTTTCTCGCGTCAGGAGCTGTTTTTACTATGGTTAATATTTATTTATTTATTTATTGTGGGCGAGCTACTGTAGAAGTTCCTAATTTTCTCAAACGCTATAGTATACATTGATTCAGTTGGCAGTTCTTCAGTCCTTGTTATTTATGTAGGCGTATTCCTTGTAAAACGCAGCTTGAGGGAGGTACAGCTTCACTAAAGCCACTCTAATGACGGAATCAGATTTCAACTTTGAGACCTGCACTATTTCAAAGTGCAGGTCTCAAAGTGAAGCAGGCCGAAGTAGTAAATCATAGCTGATAGTCTATCCATTGTATTTGGGCATTTTCACAATACTACGATAATTTTTCAAACTTTTGTCGACGTTTTGTAAAATGGACCTTGCTTTGGTCCCTCAATCCGTACGTTCCGTTTCTTAGATTCACATGCGGAGTTTCACAAGACTAGTTTCTAGCTGATATTGATAGTTCCTTTGGAGCAGATGGGGCACTGGGGGCTTTGAGGGTATTCGTATTGCTACGCTAGACATGAAGTTCTTGAAGTGTCGCAAGACGAACTAGAGCATCTACCAAGAATGCAGCTCAAGCATGCTTGGTCATTTGAAGTTAAGTGTCAATGATGTACTTATTGTTACTTATTGGAGGTTTGACGGGCACCCAGCCGTGGCCATGGTGCCAGAAGGAGAGAGGGACAGTTTGGCTAATTGGAAATTTCTATCTTTTGCATGCCACAATCGACATGGGCCCTTCTCTTTCTGAAAATGTTTGAAGTGGCTGGTCAGGGATGAAACTTGAGACTTGAGGCGTGAGATAGTCGTACTAGCCACCTTGCTTCATGTCCTGCTACAAACAAGATCGATAACTGATTGGTTGGCAAGTCTTCTATCATACGTTGAGTGATATAGTGATGCTGCATCACTAATTTTATGAACAAGGGGTGATTCCTGGTGCTCTTTCGGTTGTCTCTCGGCTTGGGAGCTTTACCTTCATCAAAAAACTGTTAGTAGTGTTCTGAAACCCAATTTGTAGCACTTCAGTACACAACCAATTGATATACTACTAAACAGTTAAGGGTTAAAAGTTCCAAAAAAGAAATAAAAAAACAAGATGGTCACTAATAGAAGATCGGTGCAAGAGGTTCATTCTAATTGAGATGTTCACTTCCGTTATTCATTCATAGAGGTTCTCTTTAGCACTATTGCTTATTTAACATTGGGAAATTAGATCATCGGTCTCAGTTGAAAATCGGCTGCGACAGAAATATCAGTTCCACGAGTGGGTAGCTTTACTGCACAGCAGCTGACGTTGACGTAATGTTTATTTTATACTCTATGATAAGACCGTTGCCGTCCTCATTAAATGATTAATATCATCTCTGGCTGAATAGCATTCGTATCACGACGGGCTCAATTGCCTTTTGGATTTAAAGAAGAAGAAGAAGAAGAATAAGAAAAAAAAAAGAAGGGAAAAAATGTGACGTGGCGGGCATACACCCACATTTTTTGCGGTCCTCATCTCTTCAGAATGGAGAAGGGTGGGGGTCTTGACCCGATCATTTCGTTACATTGCCTACGTGAGTGGGAGTGAGACGTGATCTGGATGGGTGCCCGCTTTTTTTTTCTTTTTTTTTTTAAATATACAGAGACACGAAGCCTTTAACGTTTTGCCTGCAAATGCTGTTAACACAAGTAGGTAGGTGAAAAACTAAAAACATCAAAAGTGAAAAGAAAGAACGCAAAAAAACTGCTATATATGAGATGCACAACAGGCAAATCACTCTTGTCCTTAAAAGGGCATTTATGCCCTTTGTATTCATACTGCAGTAAAATATTCACCACACAACGACAGAAGCTCGTGACCGTTTGTGGTACGGGTTGCAGGGGTACAAAGTTATTCCTACAATAGAAGAATTCTTCTCAAATTAGTTTGCTAAATTCTTCGGCAAAAACACAAAAACAGTACAGAAAACAGGAAAATTGGCAAATTTCCCCAAATTTTTCCCAGCAGCAAAATGATTCCCAAGTTAAAAACTTACCTAGTGAAGAATACTAATTACACTTGAGATCATTACAATAGTGCTTCGTTTGCCGATGTATTTCAGAAAACTGATTGAGGTAGACTTTACCGCACAGTTTCTGTGGCGCGCCCATGCAGGTGGGGAGGAGAGGAACAAAAGGAAAAAGTTCCCTCCCCCCCCCCCCCAAAAAAAAAAGTAATCCGAAGTTAAGTGTAAAGTTTGGCCAAAGTGCACAAACAAGGCATTTATTGCAACTGAAAAAAAATCTGAAAATTGGCTTTTTAAACGTTTCAAACGCAAAAAAACTGATAAAACTGAGTTGTTTTACAAGGGTCCCAGGGATTTAAGGACGCCCCCCCCCCCCCCCATCCTTAGACATAAAGCTGAATTCTCGGACCACATTCTGAATTCCAACTATCTTCCCCCGCCCCCCCGAACAAAATTCCAGGTGCGCCACTGCGTAGTTAAGGAAATGTTCACTGGGATTTACTGGTGGCACAGTGACATGTTTTTACCTAGGTTACCTTGTCGGTGGGGATCAAAGGGGAGTTGAGAAAGTGAAAGGTAATTCAAGGGAAAACAGAGCGACTGTTAAGAATGCTAAAAATGTTCGGTTTGTGTTGTTCACAGAATGATTGAAACTTCAACTAATATGTTCATCCGTATACGGAATCGAACTTGCTGGATATAAGGCCTTCGGGTTAGCATTTTACATGAAGAATACTGACCCGTACACATTTTCCAAACTGCTCGTATGCATTTTGGCAACCTTTTACGTGAAGAATGCCAGCCTGTGTACATTTTCTCAACTATTCGTATATGCAGTTTGGCGTTTCATTTAACCGCCTTCAATTTTTTTTCGCCAGCCTTATAAATGGCCATTCTCTGCCATTGTTCAAACAACTACAAATTCTACTTTTACCGGATTTGATTCCCTTCAGAACGTGTCTTTATGCTTTTAAGCAGGAAAGCAATGATATTGGTCATCGTTTGGCTGTCCGTAATTCCTCTGTCCATTCTCACTCCACTATAGACAGCATGGTCAATTTCATTACGAATTCCATCGCACTGACCTAAGTAAGCGATCACTGAAAAGGAGAATTACTCCAATCTGTAGTCAGATTTCTACAAATATTAAATCTGCCACCACTCTTCACTCTTTCCGGAAAACTTTTTGCATATACCTTACAAAATGCCTCCAATGCAATTCCGTAGAGAATCATAAAAATTAAACTAAATTAGGATTTTTCCTTCTTTTTCCTTTTCATTAGTTTTTTTCTCTTTCTGTCGGTGCTTTTCGTCCTGTTTGTCCCCGCCTTGTCACTGTCATGTTTCCTTGTCATGTTTCCTTGCTTTCCTTGTCATGTTCCTTTCTTTCCTTGTCACGTTTCCATACATCTTCGCCATGTTTCATTTTTTCTTGTTTGTTTTTGTCTTATGGTAAGATCTTTACTGTGTATTGCTTCAACCTGCACTGATTTTATTTGACTACTTTGTTGTCATTAGTGTTTTTCCTTTGGCGTAAAAAAGACCTCGGTCTTATCATAAGATCTTGTCTCATATGTAAATATACTACGCAATAAAAGTCACTTCTGATTCTGATGGTCTAAGTCTGGAGCTCTCTTTCATCATACAGAATTATAACGCAAAACTCAAAAGGTTTCCAAGCGTCTTTACTTTATTTCTTCTAAAATATACGTAACTTTTTAGGTGTGAATATAAGCTACCAAATTTGCCGATATCCTTTCTTTGGTTCTTTTATCTCCGAGATCCTCGTTGGTTAGAGGTTCCACGGCGATCAGATACCGCCCTAGTTCTAACCATCGGTTAGTTCAGTAATGTTCATGAAAAAAAAATGGTGAAACTCGACAAACTTCTTAACTAAAATTCCGAAAAAAATCTAAAATCGTTCAGCGGTTCAGTTTCTATATCTGCCACACGATTTCTTTCTTTCTCTCTTATAGGCCTATACTGAACGTTAGTCCGTGTTGCCTTTCGATTCTGGATGCAGAAAGTAATAAATAAAAAATAAATAAATAAAAAAAAAAGATTGCCGAATCGACGCGTGGGCGTTCATGGTCTGCCCAGAGTGTCGTCACGAGCTCAGTGCACGCTGCCAGCCAGCAAAACGCCAGTACCATCCGTCCGCTGTTTGCTGCAGTCGCCTCCGCGTACGACGGACGCTCGCCCAGGAAGGGAAAAAGATGATGCAGAGCTGGTCTCAGCCACGGACCACAAGTTTATATTAACGCCGTTGGAGTGCCAACCATGCAACATTCCTGAACCGGCAGTTACAAGTTGTATCGCGGCGGTTATTATAAGCAAAGCAAGAATTTGGACGGTATGAATTTGTCCTTATCGATGCATCAAGCGCTGTTGCTAGCGAGACGGGGAGACTAAACAGCCGCCTCGCGGCCTCGCAGTTGCACTTGACCCGTAAAAAAAAGAGCGAAGTGAAGGAAGAAAAAAGCGAAAGGGAGCGAGAGAAAACGAATTCTCACATGGACCACAGCTGTATTGGGACGCTGGTTCATTTAGCGCTGGTCCTCAGTTAGTCCTCCGTATATTATAACGGAACGTTTATGGAATTTTTTCCCCCTTGTGTGTGCTCGTACCAAAAAACAGACGTAAATTATTTATAATTCCTGATAAAAGTTAATAGTGATATTTCCGATTTTCTAGAACGGAATACTCTCTCCGTCGGCATCAACACGTGGATTGCTAAGGAGACGCCTTCATATCGTCACTCGCTCTTCCCCGCCGCGGCTACCCCAGCCTCCTTCGCTTGGATTTTCTTTTTTTTTAATTTCTTTTTTTATTTTAAGGGCTCACTCCGCCGCCAAGGATTTTGAGTGTTAGTTCGGTGGTTCGGTCAGTGACTGCAGTGGGAGCTGCCGCAGGACGGCGGTTGCTGCGTTGCTCCTCTTCGGCCCTCCTCCTTCAATCATCTCCATCCACCCCCACCAGACGACTCAGTGACAGACTGACGGACGGACAGACAGACTGACTTTCCGTGAACGCCTAGTTGCGGTGGGCAACCGATCCTCGCAACACCGGCATCCAGACACGTGCTCCATTTGCAATCAACCTTTGGCACGCCGTCGATAATACCGGAATTAGAGGGATATTAATTTCATCGTTAGCCTCCGAGAAAAGTGTCGTTTCGTTTATTGAACACCGTGTTACAATTTCAACTCGAAGTTTTTTCCAGTGTGAGGTAATACGTGTATAAAAGAAATACCAGTTCGTAAATATAACTCCAGTGTTGCTGTTACTAATTGCAAGAGTGCGTGTGGCAGTGAAGTGGTGTTCACTTTTCCCTACAAATTTGGCGTGGTATGTGGGACTGACCGCTCTTCATTGCTCCTCGGCTGCGTTGCCAGAGGTAGCGTCCCGGTCAACCCATGGCCATTAAACTCAGCATGAAAGTGGTGCGGTTGCACTGTGTCGCGTTCACATTGTGTACTTTGGCAGTTTGGCCCGTGTCGGCCCGGCTCGAACAAAGTGGACCTGGTAGAAACCAGTTCGGGCCAACCGGACCCCTAAACCCACCTCAACATCACAATAATCAAGATGGAGGAAGGGAGAGTAACGCCAATAACGAACAACCAAATAGTAATCAGCTACCAGTACCCAGAGGAGGGTAAGTATAATTGGCCGAGCGAAGCGAGGCCTTAATTCTGTACTCAATTTGGACTTTACGTGTTGTGTACTTGTCGATTTGTGTGTTTATGTTTTTCTAATTCGGACACAATAACGTTCGCCATTTTGTTCTGATGTGGTTGACAAGAGAGTTTTAGTACGTGAAGAAATTAATTCAAAGATGAAATGCTTACCTCAAATAGGGAGGGGGGGCAGGGGCGTACTGGCCATACGGGAAAACGGAACCCTTCACCTCCTACAAATTTTACACTTGATAACTTCTCTGCTGAAGTTTTGCGGCACCTTTCAGTTCCCCCCTCCCACCACCACCACGAACCCCCCACCCAATAAGATACAACCTCATTGCAGTCCTGTCTACCTCTAAATAATATTAGTCGCTTGCATAAACTGAATGTCCTTATATCTTCACAGAAAGTTAACGAAATCGACCCCCCTATGATTTTGCAGACTACGCGGCTTGGGGGCATTTAATACAATAGAAACGTATATAGATTTCACTGTCTTTTTCAATACCAACACCCAGTAAAAATACCAAAATGTATGACGTCCACTTCGCTCAACTTGGCGTTTTCTTTCGTGTGAACTTATATATTTAAGGAGCGAGTTTCGGTTCAAAGGGATAGAGGGTACTATAACTAAGACCGCCACCATTACATGTCGACATACAGGAGCGGAGCGTGAGATTATATCTGGGGAGCAAAACGGTAGTTACCTCGAGGTGGGGGCGGGGCAGTTGTACCTACATTGTTGATCCTGCCTCCCTTACTTTTTTCATTCCTTCCCTTTCTTCCACCTTTTTCCTTGATGAACTCTGTACCAATACGATGTTTTCGCGCAGTTCGTCAATGCAGTTCCTTTAATAGCTTCACTCATTTTTTAAATGTTTTGTTACGGCAGTAAGTTACAATGCAGTAAAATATGTATTACAGCTGGGGTGCTGTGCAAACATTTTAGGGATCCACAGTTAAAAGTTTTTGTGCAGTCACTTTAAACGTCGTCGCTTAAATTACAGTCATAAAAAAAAACATTTAAACGAAGAAACACAATGGAGCTAACATTGTGAACAGCTAAAAATGACAAGTGAGCAGCAATTATGATGAAAAATTCACGTGCCATCGTTCCATCCAGGAACTGAATCCCGGTCTTTGGCTTGGGCCACCTATGAACTAAACCACTACACGAGCGATACCATCGTGGTCACTGCTAACTTGTCATGTGAATTAACACCAGTACACAACAAATGTCGGGACGTCGGGTGTAATTATGATAAATGTGATGACATCGATGGTTGGTGGAATGGTGAAGACAAATAATCATGACAGCTTCATTTCATATCATGTTTAGTCGTTCAGGATTAACATGGTTAAGTAAAGCTCACCCTTCACTAAAATAAAGCTACCAAAATAATTCAATGGGATGCGGATTATTGCGAATGGTTTGGGCCATGATGACTACAATTGGGACATCGGGAAAAATTTGGGAGGAAAGTATTGTAATATTGCGCCAAATAAATATCGACTTGCATTTACCAGAGGTGGACAGGGATGAAGGCTTAAGAACGGAATAATAACAATAATTAGAGAGGGCCCGTTCTACTCACGGATGGATGCACGACGGAAACCCGACCAATCAAATTGTTGCACATACTAGCTAACAAACTCTGACTTTTGTTCGCTTCGCTCACTTAATCAGCGCATCCCCCTTCAGTCGCTTCTTCGTGGGTTAGTGTAAATATAAGTAATGATGCTTAAACTAGCAAGGCCTGTCGAGACACCACAGAAATGAGCTACAGTACGATTGGCCTCTTGGAATGACGAGGTAGGGCATTAGTGCTGATTAAAGATGGATCCCTCCACAAACTGACGCCAAGGGGTGCCTGAACTCCAGACCTCCAAGCCTGGGCAAACATACACAAAGCTAAAACGAGGTTAAAGAAACAGAGATATAGCTCCATTGTGTTTCTGTACGTTTATACTAATACACACAGCTTATTTATTTTCGTTTCTGTAGTAATGAACCGTTTCTCTACAGTCATTGGAAGTAACTAGTTGGCAGTCATGCTAGTAGAGATTAGCCAGGAAGTTGGTTGATCTGGCTGGAAACTGGAAAGAGGACCCAAGCAAAGTCTCTATCAGAAAGTGCCAGCCGGGTAGTATGAGAGTACCAAGGTCCCTCATCAGCTATTACATTATTGTGAAAAACGTTTCGATCTGTAACGAGAGCCAGGGGTTTTTCGGTTTGATTCATCATTGACCAGTTCAACTGTACAAGCACTTGTTTGCTTTCGACAACTAAGATGCAACAAAATTAAATGAAAAAACAAAACAGCTTAAAAGGTCAAACTCAAGATCGACGGGCACAATAAAAAAAAAGACCTCACTTACAGCGCATTGAGAAAAAAAATTAAATACAAAATTATCGAGCTGCACGTGATCTTCCTCTCAGAGGCTACAAATACAGGGACTTTGAAATGCTTAGGTAACCCTGTAACTGTTTTGTTGCCATGGCCACGGGACGGTTCGCAAGACAATCAGAAAACCTGGTCTAAAAGTATGGCACAAGATATGTGAAGGATCACCGGGGACCCTGATCGCAAGACAGTTAAAAAACCCGAATTCAAATGTTCAGCACAAGTTATGAGGGGTCCCTGGGTACCCTAATCACAAGCCAGTCAAAAAATCAAGCCCAAACATGCCACACCAGCTATGTGAGGAGTTCCCCGGAGACCCCACTCACACGACAGTTAAAAAACTAAGTCCAAAAGTGCGGCACAAGTTATGTGAGGGGTCCCCGGATACCCTGTTTGCACGACAGTCAAAAACAACGCCCAAACGTGCTGCACGAGCTATGTTGAGGGATGCCCCAGGGACTCCGCTATCAAGGCAGTCAAAAAACCAAGTCCAAATATGCGGCACAAATTATCTGAAGGGTCCCCTGGTACCCCGTTTGCAAGACAGTCGAGGAACCAAGCCCAAACGTGCCTCACGAGCTACGTGAGGGGTCCCACGGACACTTGTACAAACCTGCGTCCCGGGGATCCCGATTGAACACAGCCCACTGGTGAGCGTCGTTGTCTCAAGACAACTGAATACCGGACTGAATCCCACGACTGGCCAAGTCCCATGGACTTGGAAAAAAATCACTAGAATTCAATACGGCAGTTATAAAATGCCGATTTCGCCCTTACCTATTCGATTTTACATGAACTTTATGACTTCCCCGGCCCCCCCCCCCTTTGAAGACAAAAGGACTAGGTGTCACCCATTGAAATTAACTGTGTGACCTGTCTTACTTTCTTTCAACGAATGGTTGAGATCTAGAATGATGTCCACTAACATTGTTGTAGCACCAATACTCTGAAAAGTTTTAAAAGTAAACTTGTTAATTGTAACTCATGTGAGCCCAGCTTATCTTTTAGGTTTTACTATTATTAATTTTTATTTACCTACATTTTTTTTATTATTAACTTTAACAGCTGTACACAAATCATGCAGTGCTCACATGATTTATGTAATGTGCTGCCTTTTGTAAATAGCTTTTAACTTCGTTGCGTTTATTGTAGCTACTTAGAGAAAGCGCACGTATAGCTGGAAAATTTAGGAATTAAACGTTTTTAATATACTGCAAGTGGGGCCTTGTCTACTACCCTTTTTTTTTGTGTGACAGAATGTTTAACGATGCCATACTGTTAACAGTTGTGGTTTTTGCAGAGCCTCAGTACTCATTTAAACAAAAAGCACTCATTGGTTATCTTACAAACACTACACCGTATAATTGTTATTAGAAAAACAGTGTTAGGTAAAGTTTATCGCCGAGGGAACGGGTGTAGCGCTTGGAAGTATTAAAATTGTGACCTTCAGATTTTCGAAATTGATTCCCTACAATGTCCTACAAATCTTGATTGCCCCCCCCCCCCCCCCCCCCCCCCCCCAGGAAAGGCCCAACAAAATCTAACTGGCCATCCAGTAAAATTGGCTTTTTTTTTTATCACTGTGCCTCAAATAGTTTTACGTGTAATGTCGAAGACTCTTATACTCCGTAAAGGAAGGTGTTTTTCAGCATGCACGTTGGTTGGCAGAATGACTATACATATTCATGTTGGGGAAGGGAGGGATCGTCCCCGAAATACAAAGCATAACTCAGAAATTCTGGGTGGTATTTTTTTAGCCTAATAATTGTTTGATGACCATGCTCAAAACACAATCGATAGAGACTTTATCAAAAGCCACAGCTTTTCCAGAAAGCCTTTTGACCGAATACGTAGCGCAGACACCAGTAGCAACAAAACCGAAAGGCTAACGCCTTTTCAAAAATTTCGAGTGACGAAAGTATTTTTGTATTTTTCCGTTAATAAAATAATTTGCACACATTGGGGTACGAGTGATCGGCGAATAGTTTCTTCTCATTTTGACCCACACCCCCCAACCTCAAAGTTCTAAAAAATTCATGACCCCCAATCTCTCAAGAAGGCTCTATGGCTCCTCGAACCAGCTTACTCCGCCTCCCTCGCCCCCCCCCCTCACCCCACATAAAGAACCAACCGGTCGTTATTTAGTATCAATACTAACTTACAACATAAATAACTAGCATCTTACCAAATCACAACCTTATCATTTACAGCTAATAGACTGAAATCCACCCAAAACCAAAACTGGTAAAAAAAACCCAAGTTTCCAAAAACGATCGGCCTTTGAAGGTAGTGATATCATTCAACCAGGCAAAGGCCGCCAAGGTCAATCCTATTAGCCAAGTTAATCGCACCGACTTTTCGTTCGAAAGTTAAACGAAAACTTGAAGATTGCTACTCGCTGTAGCAATCTTCAAGTTTTCATTTAACTTCCAAAGTATTATTTGGTGCGATTAACTTGGCTAATAGGATTGACCTTGGCGGCCTTTCTGGTTGAATGATATCAATACCTTCAAAGGACGATCGTTTTTGGAAACTTGGTGGGTTTTTATACCAGGTTTGGTTTTGGGTGGATATCATATCTTTCATAGGACTGTGAAGTACATAAGGTTACACCGTCTTATCTTCATCTGTATCTTTTTTCTAGTGGAATTTTATTTCTATAAATTTTCACATAATTTTCTTTTTTACCATTGCCAATTAGCCGTTACATTAGCCAAATTGACACGGCTTAGTTTATTGTATGACCTTTCTTCACATGCTTAAGTTGCTTCAATCCCATTTTTGCAGACACTGGCTAACAATGGCTGCTTTCGTTCGCCTCGCTCACTCAATCAGCGCATCCCCTTCAGTTGTTTTGTTTACCCCTGCACCTTCTCCTTAATTTTTCACGATTTTGTTCACATTTAGTCATGCAGAAACCCCCGAAGGTCACTGTTACTAAAACAGCAGAACACGAAGCATTTTATTTTGGGGTTATTAACAAAACCCCGTTAGCTCGTGGATGCTCGTATTGTTGCGTAACCATCATCGAACGTGTATCCCTTTATTCTTACGTAATCCACGGCAACGTTAATGTTTCCTTATTTTGCCCTTCGTTACTCTTCAGTTGTTAGTTCCTCCAGGCTTTTACAATAAATCTAAGGACCAGTGTCGATTGTTCAACCCATTGTTACTTGAAATCTTTGGTTGCAACTTGGAAAAGAAACGAAATTTAAATTAGCTGGTGGCGAATTTCAAAACCCTCCCACGCATTTGTCTTGACCCCTACAACCCCCAAACCAACAAAAGGACCATGCTCAGATCACCATTCAGCCGTGTGCAAAAGTTCAGCTACGTAGGCCTTCTCACTTTTGCGCTAGCCTTGAGCAATGAGTCTATGGGATTTAACATGGGGCCAGCGTTGTTAGTTACTAGCTAGCCAGTAACATAAAAACGTTATTGACGCATCTTTCTCTCTATGAACGGTGAACACGTAACCTTTAACTATCATTTTTCTTTATCCCTACACCTTCCCCTTACATTTACCACAATTTGAAAGATTTCTGTCGCATTGAGATTTATCCTCAACATGCCAAAATATGGTGCCAGTTTGGTCACCATACCCCATCAAGGATGTGGAACTAGTTGAATCCGTACAACGGCATTACGCTAAATTGCTGCCAGGTATGCGACAATCATCCTACTCTGAGCGCATTAAACTGTTAAACTTACAATCTCTTGAAATGCGTAGATTGAAGATTAATCTCTGCTTATGTACTCCTTGCTGCATGGCTTGGTTGGCTTGGCTTGGTGTTTTTACCACAGGGGATGTGGCAGAACTAGAGACCATCCTCTTAAACTTGTAGTGAAGCGGTCGAAATTGGACTGTCGAAAATACTATTTTTCAAATCGCGTGGTGAATATCTGGAATTCACTCCAGGCTGAAACTGTCATGGCCACTTCCTTAAGTTTATTTAAAACTCGCCTTTTAACACTGACGTCTAAATTTCTTAGATTGTATTAATCCCTTGCCCGACTCAGGTCCTTGCAACTGTTTTTTTTTTTTTCAGACTTCCAGTATTTAGGCGAGGTATAAGTGTCACTTGTGCCCTTCCTTGATCTTTTGCATTTGCAACAAACTATTAACATTACGTTATTATATTAGCACTCCTTGTTCTCTCCCAACCTAAGCCGTTATACACTCCAGATTACAATCAGTTATCAGTTCACAATAAAACGTAGTTATATACCACACCGTGAGTGGGCCGTCATATTCCCGTCAGTTTAAGTTAAGTTCACATACGGATAAAAGTTTTAAAGCTTAGTCTTAAGTTTGATTTACATTCCGTTCGTTTTTGTGGTCGTGGCGGCTCAGCAGAGGGAGAGCTCAGCTTAGTCACCTGAATAAGCTCATCGAGTCGATCGCTGGAAAGGGGGGACCCTGGCAAGGTCCCTGCCAGTCTGTGCCAATCAGGGTAGACGAGTGACTACCAGGCTCCTTCAATGGCTATTATATCTCTTTTGGCCTATAATAATCTGGACAACATCACGGTTCCTTGCGGTAATCGGAGTTCTCCCGGTTCGAACGCTCGGATTTAATCGCCACTTACTTTACTGGACTTTTTTCCCCTAAAAAAAAAACCTAGTAATATTCAAAGTTGAGTCCTGGTTCAATTAAACAAGCAATTTGCTTCAGTTGACATATGGCTCCAAGAAATGTACAATAAAAATTTAATCGTTGTATTTTGACAATATTTACCTTTCAAAAATCTTTCATCTTTTAACAAACCGTTACACCCCCCCCCCCCCCCCCCTCCGGCGTATTAATGCAAATACGAGCTACTCACACAATACGATCAATTGGTGAGTAAAAGTCGATAGTCGATACTGACAAAACCGGACTCGCAGGTCATAAAAAGCAGTGTTTAAATTTTCAGCACATACACTTGAAATTGCATGCTTGTTCACAAACAAAAAGGTAAAAGCCCTGTAAAAGCTAGCTGGGCACTCAGATAGGTTTTACACCCTCCTTTATGCTATTTTATGAGGCGCCGTTTGGGACTTAATGCACAGTCCATTCGTAAAGATATTTTTCAAACTGTAAATATATTTTTCCAATCCATAAATATATTTCTCAAACTGTAAATATATTTTATCAAACCGCACTTATAAATTTCATCCGTAAATATATTATTTTACCGTACATTAAATTTTATATCCGTAAATATATTTATTTTAACCGTAAATTTAATTTTGCATCCGTAAGTATATTTTTTTACCGTACATTTAATTTTTCATTCGTAAATATATTTTTAAAACTATAAATATAAATTGCCAGACCAACCTTACTTACTTATAATTTCGTCCATAATTATATTTTTCAAACCGTAAACATATTTTTCAAACTGTAAATATAAATTTCCAAACCAACCGTACATATAATTTTTATCCTTAAGTATATTTTTTTGTTCCGTGCGGAACCCTTTTACTCCTACACCGGAAAGACACCTCCATTTGTCGGCTTTGGCCCGCTTTGACCAGAGACGTCCAAGCCAATGGTCTAAGCAGGGTAACGTGGTGGACTTATTGACTTAGTAAATTATACAGTACGTACGACTGGACGTTTCAAGTGCTTGCGGTGGACGATTTGGACGCTGTAGTGGCAGCGATCCTAGAGTCCCGGCAGTAAAAATACTTAAGACTTACTGTACTAATTATTAAAAGTGTAACCAAGATCCATTTTTCAAATGCTCTAGTCCTGGTGCCAAGTCCCAGCTGCAATTCTCATTAGTAAGTTTTACTTATTTTTTCTGCCGGGACTCTAATATTTAGGACTTAGGTCCCGGCACCGAGACTAGATCATTTCAAGAATGGGTTCCAGCCGCAATTCTCATTAGTAAGTCTTGGTTAGTTTCTCGAATATTTGGGATTTGGGTCCCGGCACCAGGAGTTGAGTTTGTACAATGGATCCCGGTTGCACTTTTAATAACCCGTCGGTGATCGTCGTTATTAAAGTTTACTCAATCAATGATGGTCTGGTGCGAAACAGGTTTCGCACTGAACAAAAAAATATATTTAAGGATAAAAATTAGATGTACAATTGGTTTGGAAATTTATATTTACAGTTTGAAAAATATTTTTATGGATGAAATTTTCCAGACCAATTATAATTTCATCCATAAAAATATTTTACGGTTTGAAAAATATATTTACGGTAAAAAATATACTTACGGATGAAAAATTAAATGTACGGTAAAAAATATATTTACGGATGAAACTTATACGTGCAGTTTGATAAAATATATTTACAGTTTGAGAAATATATTTACGGATTGGGAAAATATATTTCCAGTTTGAGAAATATATTTACGAATTGACCTTGCATTAAGTCCCAAACGGCGCCTCATACTATTTTACCTTTTTGTTTGTGAACAAGCACATAATTTTAGTGTATGTATTGAAAATATAAACACTGCTTTCTATGACCAGTAGTATGATTTTGTCAGAATGAGGAGCTCTCATAATTTTACGTTAAATATTACCGTAGTAAAGATAATGGCTGCGTAAAACTCGGTTCTACACCCCCCCCCCCCCCCTCTCCCACACACACACACAAGTTAAACTTCCTGACAGCCTTCCAGGTGAAAAAGAAAGTAACAAGTGTAATGGAAGCTGACTGTATTGATGTGCACCAATATTTGCTTGCAGAAACGTAGAAGTTTTAAAAAAAACTGTGTGGCATTAATTTCAACGAATTCATAAACATCTCAGTACAAAATTGGCAGCCGGATGTTGAGGTCTGCAGTTTTACCAACTATTACCACAGGCTCCAACAGGGCCATTTATAAGATGATATCAATAATCTTATCGCTCAAACTAGTCCATGGACGACGAAAGGTTATTTGAGAAGCAACGATATTTTCAAACTGGAAGTAAATAAAGAATTTTTTTTAAAGTCACGCGTTATAAGGGTGAGAAGAATTAAAAGATAGCCGTATTCGCATGGCATCCAAAATTAATGAGCTCATTGTAATTTTGGATAAAAAATAGGAAGTCAGGAGATGAGGTAATAAATTATTCAATAAAAGCATAATGCTGAAATTGAGTTGGTCACGAAACCAGTGGTCAACAAGTGGTTTTTTAAGGCTTTTTTTTTATGTTCACTCTTAATCCTCCAGGACGTACGCTTATCTAAGAAGACAAATTACTCGAGGGTTTCGACAAAGCTCGTGCACCCAAGATTTACATTTATAAATCCGTTGCAAATCTTGTGCAAATCTTGTAAATCTGTAAATCTTGTGTAAATCATTCAAATCTTGTAAATCTTCTACAAATATTGTAAATCTAGTGCAAATCTTATAAACCTAAATCTTATAGTTTTTTAGAGTCCATATGGTAAATCACGTAAATCTGGTGTAAATCATTTAAATTTTACTTAATTTTTTGTAAAAAAAAATCCGAGCAAATCTTCACGTAAATATTAAATCTGCATATCTGTAAAACTTTATGTAAATATTTAAATCTTCTGCATATTAGTGTAAACCGTGAAAAAATCTCATGTAAATCATTGCATCTTACTTAAAGCTTTAGCAAACTATTATATCCCAGCAAATCTGCAAATTTTCATGTAAATCTTCAAATCTGTAAATGTGTGTAAATCCGCAAAATTTGATGTAAATCTTTAAATTTTCTGCAGATCCATGTAACTCTTGTAAAACTTCATGTAAATCATTAAATCTTACTTAAATCTTTTGTAAATCTTTAAATCCCTGCAAAATACGTAAATCTCCGTAAATCTATTGGTAGATTTACAGATTTATAAATCTCGTACACTTTTTTGTCTTTGTCGAACCCCTCGAAGTTACAAAGTACAGCGTGTAATGTGAGTTTCATGAAAGGTTCCCTGGGAACTCGAGTTAAGCCTGTAAAACACATCCGAATTGAAAAGATTTGATCTCCGAGCCAGTATGATACGAGATCGAGTAGCATAGGACTTTAAATTCCCACCGCTTCTGGGCGTAGATCTGAAGTCAAAATAGTTCATCACCGTCCAGCACAAGGTATACTAAAGCTATATTAATTTTGTCATTCGCAATTTACCCCTTCCGCACCACAATGCAGAACAGCGACAATAACGCCGTATTGGCTCCGGGGTTAGCACCATGAGCCGGTCGTTGAGCTCGCTGCAAGGGGTCTGGATACACTCGCAGGTAAAAACATTAGCGTAGTTTGGCAAGCCAATGCTGTGACAGCGGATTTCTTGGACCTAAAAGAAGTTGCTTTTTTTAGGATTTATTGGCAGCTGCTGCAATTTGCAGCAAGTAGAATCTTTTCTTTTCTGATTAATAACATTAATATATGTTTCGTAGCGTGAGGGATTGGACAAAACAACGCTTTTTTAGGCCTAAGAAAATCCACTATCACAGCATCGAATCGACTAAGACGCCGTTGTTTTTTTTACATCCATTTTAATCCAGTGCCCCTTGCAGCAAGCTCAATAAGCTGTTCCAGAATGGTAGCCTCATCACTACTGCGGCGTTATTGATCAGTAAGTCCAGCGAAGAAAAACGAGTTTAATGAGAATTCCCTTACAACCCGAGTGAAGCGAGCAAAGTACAGCCGAGTTGTTAGAGGCTTGGCCTACGAGCCAAGTGGGAACGAAATCGAATCGCATCACCGACCTATGTAAACAAGGGATTTAAAAAGTGCAAAAATTGCAAAAAAAAATTTAAAAAAATAAATAAAATTTTAAAAATTGAACGAAGAATGTCTACTCAATGAAGAAGAAAAGTGACGAAGAATTAGCAATAAACAATTTAATACAAAACAACGTATATTAAGCTAGCAATGGTATAGAATAAATACGGATGCAAGCTTAAAGTCTATTATGTTCCAGAAATATTTAAAAATGTTAATAAAGAAATGAGGAGAATTGATAAAATTGGGGACGTAAATAAGGAAAGGTCGGAGGTGGCTAATTACAAATTAAAATGTCTAATATAGCATTAAAGGGAAAGAAAAATAGGGGAATAGGAAAGAAGTGTTTTTATTTTTTCTCCTTCTCTATTCTGTTGCAAATACTCATTTCCATGTATACACAATGTACACCAAAGTATTATCAGTTTTTTGGCATTTCTCTTTACTTCGTATTAGTTTTGTAAGTTTATCTATTTATATTTGTTTTGTTAGATACGCTGGTTTGTTGTTTAAACTTAATATCAAAACGCCCACTACATACGAGCCAAAGCTACGTAGTAGTTTTGTATACACTGTGGAAATAATAATAATAAAAGAAACCCTTTAGGCGTACGTATGGATTGAAGCATTTAAACGTTCAGCTACAATTTAAACGTGTAATCGACAAAATTAAAAAAAAAAATTCATTTCTAAGTCTATGTATCGCATCTTACTTCTTCCAAGCCTATGCGGGGCCCTGGCGGTAGCTGCGGCTACTAATGCCTCTGCTAATGCATTGCGTGCGAAGGAGCACTGAAGCAAAGCAAAATGAGAGGTATTAGTGCCGCAACTACCGCCAGGGCCCCGCGTAGGCTTCGAAGGATATCTAGTTAACTTTCTAATTATGTCAGCACGTAGGCTACGAAACAACGTGCAATTGAAAAATGTGCGTTGCAACTTAGTGATGCAAAATAATTAATGCTTCACAAAACGATGAAAATATGTTGCAAACTGCGGCTTGGTGATGCTTATGTCCAACCCTACTGTTGTAAGAGAGCACCTTATCGTATTTTATTAAGGTTTAAAATAGTGGGCAAATAAGTGCACAAATTTCAACACCACGACGTTTCGGGGATATGTAGCACGCCGTTATCAAGTGCAAACTAATTTCAGGAAAACCAGCATCGTTAGAAATTCATACAGAAACGTATCCTACTGTACCGATTTCTTAAAAGGAACATTTAAATTACATTGTTGATGTACTTTTCTATGTGAATGTATAATGGCGATGTATAGTTTGCTTAAATTTAGTTTTCACTTGTTAACGGGATGCTAATTATACCCCCCCCCCCCGAAACGTCATGGTCTTGAAATGTGTGCACTTCATTGGTTATTTTAAATCTAAACCATTGTTGCAAGTAAAAGATTTGACACATAAAACGAAACCTAAGAGCACACGCGTCATTAAGTCTTTCAGTAGTTGAAGACCATTCATACACAGATTTAATCACTACGTCATTTTCTTTGATTCGGCTAATTTTTTTGATGTGTTGCTTTCGTTTTGCTGTAATTCTCATGTCGACCATTACAACTAAGAACACCGTAACTCAAATACACAAAAGGCGTAAAACCACTCATATGTGTCG
The DNA here is from genome assembly GCA_023313725.1 of Lithobius niger. Taxonomy (NCBI): domain Eukaryota; kingdom Metazoa; phylum Arthropoda; class Chilopoda; order Lithobiomorpha; family Lithobiidae; genus Lithobius; species Lithobius niger. The sequence goes on from JAHWFP010271665.1 coordinate 64,930, forward strand.
TTTTAAGCAAATCATACAAAGTGTCAAATCAAGAGTTTGTAAGTTGGTTTGTGTGGAGTGGGAGACTAGTGGGAAGAAGAGTTGATACAGTCTCTTTCTTGTTGCAGTCAGTCTGCCACAAGCATTGCAGTCTGCAATGCTTGTGG
>JAHWFP010271665.1:65475-77104 GCA_023313725.1 Lithobius niger
CTGCAATGCTTGTGGCAGACTGACTGCAACAAGAAAGAGACTGTATCAACTCTTCTTCCCACTAGTCTCCCACTCCACACAAACCAACTTACAAACTCTTGATTTGACACTTTGTATGATTTGCTTAAAACGACACATACCCTCTCACTATTTTCATGCATCTCACGAGTGTATAGCTTTTGCAACATTTACACAGGTTTGAGCGAATGTTGTAAAACTGTTTCCGAAGGAAAAAAACAGAAAAAAGAACTAATTTTGAAAAACTGAGTATTACAAGAAACCCAACATAGAGGCAGGCACATTAACTTGGTGATGTCATTAAGACTGATCAAAAATCACCTAATGGAGAAGAAATATTAGCCTGAAAGACAGGTTTAAATTGATCTATTTTAACAAACTAGAGGACAGAGTGAAGGGTGAGCAAATCTCAGGTCCATCTACTATAATTCCTGAGAAAAGCCACAAATGTGGGAAAAGTTACAAATGAGTGGAAAGCCACAAATGTGGGAAAACCACAGATGTGTGGAAAGTCACAAATGTGGGAAAAGCTACAAATGTGGTAAAAGCTACAAATGTGGTAAAAGCCACAAATGAAGAAAAAACCACAACTGTGGGAAAAACCACAACTGTGGGAAAAACCACAAATGTATCAAATCCATTTCAAAATGAAACCGTGACCACTTCTGAAACAGGTGGAAGAGACAATACTAATTAGTTGCTTAACTACAAAAGAATGCTTAACTGCCCAGAATGCTTTCATTAATCAAGAACGAAAGTAGGTTCGAAGATGATCAGGAGTGTTAGACAGATGGATCCATGCGATAGGTCGCTAAATTTCACCCATCGGGATTGGCTGATGGTTATTGATTTACCAATGGTTGGGACGATGGGTCATTTTTACGAGATAAAGTACATTTTCGAAGTAAATTGGGAGAATGTATACGATGTTTCTGGCGTCAATTCATTCCCTTTTTGGTAGTCCGTAAAGCTCTTGATAATTCTTAGCTGTTTAAATTTATTTAAAAAGATTTTAGTAGGATCACTGCTAATAAAAATAACTTTCTTTATATTTAGCACTTTATAATAATTTCCTATTCCTAGAAAGTACACTTGTGTTTGCATTTAAAATAAACCTAAAGTTGTATTTGAATTGATCGACCATCAGTAATAAATCAGTAATCGACAGCTGGTTTTTTTTCCTCCTATCGGCCTTTCGTCGCCATCACAGCCCATCAGAAAATTCAGCCATCGGTCGAACACTGTCAGATACTGCCCTTGTTCTAGCCATAAATGACCTTTACTAATTTTTTTTTCGTGTTACGTTGTTTCCTTGAACCAATCACACCAGTGCAAATTGGGTTTAAGTATCAGATTACTTTGTGGATACGTTTGGTCAAACAACAAATGGATTGTTCCTGGCAACAAGGTTGGTCCACAAGTTCATGCACCAAACAGTATTTAATTTTCGAAAGATGGTTTCTTTCTTGCTCACCTAAAACAACGAATTACATATACTGATGAATAATGGAAGAGGACAAACGCTTACCAGTACCCAAATGGTTGCAACTTACAATATTTAAAAAGGTTAAACACAATAAAAATGTCACTCAATGTTGACAGACGGCCCCAATTTTTACGCCATCTTGGAAACGGCATCTAAGACCAGTGATCTCTAAATAACATTCTTGGGAAGAGTATCACGAACTTCCTGCTATTTTTCCATGATAGAAAATTTTTTTACAGTGTTCATTACTCTATGTCGATTTACCGCAATTGCATAAGCCTCGAGCTGGAGTCTTAATTTTTCAATAGGGTCACGGTAAATTATTGACGTGCCACTGATATCAAGTAAATGGTTTGTCGAATCTGCATGCTTTACCATAGCATAGAAGTCTCTTGACTTCGCCATGGCACTCCCATGGTCCAATTTTCTGATGCCCAGTGCTCTTTTGCAGACTCCTACATATATAAATATGGGCACTATACATTTAATACAATACACTACGTTTCTTGCAGAGTCAACACGTGGATTGCTAATGGTATCCACCAAGCTTAGGCACGTGGGTATATTTGACTCGGGATTTCAGATCTGATTGTGTTTGTGTTGAGCACAATCAAGATGGGAGGGGGGAGGACGAATTAAAGAACCCACTATTTGCATGAGACCACTCGAACACCGCATTTGTTGAAAAACTTTTGTGCCTTTTCGTACGATCTTGGAATATAGGGTAGAACTGTCCAGTCTAGTGGTGGGTGGGGGAGGAAAAACTTTTTGTTCCTACCCTTGGCTGCTGGTCCAGCTTCCTGATACCCTCACGTACCATCTTGTTCACCATCTTTGCAGGATATCCATTTATTGCAAATTTATGCCGAATGCGGCACGTTTCAAACTGCACGTCTTCCTCCTTGGTGCAATGTCCCATAGCCTTGGTAATTTCACCCTTTAGGATGCCTCTGAGAACAGATGGCTGATGCGCTGATTTGAAGTTAATAGACCTAGTCGTTTGCGTTGGTTTGATGTAATGAGAGACGTAGGTTTCCTGTAGAAACTCTTTGTGAACGCAAATGTCTAAAAAAGGTTTACTCCCTTGGTTGTTCTTCTCTTCTACCGTGAAACCAAGTGATTGGTGAAACCCATTTAGAGTGTCCAAGATTGGTTGTATGTCACTTCGTTGCTGCCGCCACGCAAAAATGTCAGACTGGACTGGACAGTTCTACTCTATATTCCAGGATTGTACGAAAGGCACAAAAGATTTTCAATAAATGCGGTGTTCGAGTGGTCTCATGCAAATAGTGGGTTCTTTAATTCGTCTTCCCCCCCCCCCCCTCCTCCCATCTTGATTGTGCTCAACACAAACACAATCAGATCTGCAATCCCGAGTCAAACATATACCCACGTGCCTAAGCATGGTGGATACCATTAGCAATCCACGTGTTGATTCTGCAAGCAACGTAGTCTATTGTATTAAATGTAATGAGTGGCCATTTATATAATTATGTAGGAACCTGCGGAAGGGCACTGGGCATCAGAAAATTGGACCATGGGAGTGCCATGGCGAAGTCAAGAGACTTCTATGCTATGGTAAAGCATGCAGATTCGACAAATCATTTACTTGATATCAGTGGCACATAAATTATTTACCGTGAGCCTATTGAAAAATTAAGACTCCAGCTCGAGGCTTATACAATTGCGGTAACTCGACATAGAGTAATGAACACTGTACAAAATTTTTCTATCATGGAAAAATAGCAGGAAGTTCGTGATACACTTCCCATAAATGTTATTTAGAGATCACTGGTCTTGGATGCGGTTTCCAAGATGGCGTAAAAATTGGGGCCGTCTGTCACCATTCAGTGACATTTTTATTGTGTTTAACCTTTTTAAATGTTGTTAAGTAACAACCATTTGATCACTGGTAAGCGTTTGTGCTCTTCCATTATTCATCAGTGTATGTAATTTGTTTTAGCTGAGCAAGAAAAAAACATCTTTCGCAAATTAAATACTGTTTTGTGATTTGTGGACCAATCCTTTTTGCCAGGAACAAGCCATTTGTTATACGGGTTTAAGTATTTTAACCAACTACTCCTTAGGACTGTTTAATTTCAGAGACAAACACAAAAAGTTTTGTATTTGAATTTATTAACTGTGTTCTTCCGTACTGGCTTGTTTCTCCACTTGCGTGAAAAAAAAAATACGTTTCTTGCAGTTAACCTGCAGTGAACCGCCGTTTAATCCCGTCAAATAAACATATCAGTCACAAACTTGGAGCCTACCAGACGGTAGCGGATCAACTTTTTTGAATCGTGTCCAAAAGAAACCTCGATGGTTGGCAACTTGCAACACTTACGCCTACTTCTCTCATTAATCCAGCAGCAATCACGACTAGCGTCTTAAAACGGTCTGCCTTCTTTCCCACTCAAACCGCTATTTCTTTCATCTCTGCTGCCTACATTCTCAGCCAGCTTGGTCAGTCGCTGACTGGCACGTGGCCAGCACTAGGAAGTCAACTCCGTCTAGAAAAGTAAGACAAACTTCAATAAAACAAACATATTTCAATTCCACTGTAGCCGCCGATTAACCAGAGTATTGGTTGGTTAATACTCTGGTTGGGCCATGGTTGTATAATTTTCGTAATTTCCATTCTGATAATTTCACTCATTCGATCTGTGTAAAAGCCAACAAGGACGCTAGCAAGTAACAATACAGTATACAGCAATTCGCCCACGAGGGGAAATAACTTTCCGGATTTGTGCTTCACTAATCAAGACTTGATCAGAGTTAGCGTTGTCGTTAAGAAAAGGCTGAATGATCATTGTAATAAAGCAAACATTATTGCTATTGCTAATTACTTGGATGAAGCTATTAAGAAATTTGATACAAATATTCTGGTTTGGTATGTTCACCATGTTTGGGAGTTCATAAAGTATGTTCTCGAGGAGCTCATTGAGAATTTTATCCCTAGACAAATCCTACTGACTTACCATTGGTTATTAATGAGTGTGGAAACTGATCGAAGCTGTAAAGTAAGTGTAAAAGTAGGAACGAAAAGGACTGGCCCGAATGTAAGCAGCTTGATGTTTTGGTTAAAAACAAAGTGAAGGAAGCGCAGACACACTTTTCTGATAATCTTTCTTGTTTCCTTGAGTCAAACCCAAAGAGGTTTCGGACTTTGGTTATAGAAAAAAGGGGACGGGGATCGCACAGTCCCACTGCTGAGAAGTCAGGATGGTAAGCTTATTATTAATCCTGCGGAAAAGTGTAATGTTTTGAATAATAACTTTAGTTAGATTTTGGGCAACCCCGTAACGAGCCTCTGCCTCATTTCCAGAGCAGGACTGATGCCCAAATGTTGGAGGCAATGGTTACCTGTGAAGGAGTTAAGAAATTGATGAATGCATTGCAGACTGGGAAGTCTTGTGTTCTGAGGGATCACAGCTAAAATTCTTAAGATGATGCTACCTTAGTTTTTAACAATAAATTTTAAGAAGTGCACTGACTAATTTGAACTGCCTGTGGACTGGAAGTCTGCTAGAATGGTATAAGGAGAGGACAAAACCTATTCCGGGAACTACCAGTCAGTATCTGTGACATCTGTGGTGGTAAAGACATCTGGAAGTAAAAAACTTCTACAACCTGCTTAGTATGGTTACGAACAAATGCTTGTTGACCTTCAACACTGCATCGAAATGGGTATGGACCAGGTTGGCCAGGTTAACATGGTGTACTTTAACCTTTCCAAAGCATTGATGCAGTGGACCATAAACTACTTCTGCACAAAATGGATGCGCATGGTATTGCGGAAAGAGTCTTGAACTGGGTATAGGAACCAAGTCATTGAAGCTAATAGTCTGACATTTGACTCAAAGCAGGTAACTTCTGGGGTGCCGCAAGGCCCTCTATTTTTCATTCTCTTCCTGAATGATGCTCTGGATCATTTTTCAAGTGCAGCCTTCTAATTGTCAACGATGGAAAATTAGCTGCAAGAGTTCAGCGTGTACAAGACTGCTTGGCTCTTAGCATAGACACAATTAGCTTTTGGGACTGGTGTAAGAAGTGGCGCTTCAACAATAATCGAACTAAGACTAAAGTTGTGTCGTTCACAAGGAAACAGACAGATAATCGGTGCTGTATACTTCAAGTGGGGAAGTGCTTAACAGTCACAAGCTTGAAGTGTTATCTGTGCACCTCAGCTCAGAATGGTGATGGGATCGTCATGTGTCAGAGATTGTGAAAAGTGCAGAGAAGATGATGAGATCGGTATACAAGATGCTGTTGTTGTTTGATGCGCACCCAGTGTTAACCATAGCGCCAGAAGGCGAGAGGGACAATTTTGCTAAGTAAATTCCATCGGAAATTCCTAGGATCTTTTACATGCCACAAACGACATGAGCACTTTTGTTAGGCCAAGACTTTAGTAAACGTCAGCTGTTTGGGACCCATACACTACCTTTTTAGTGGAGCAGGTGGAGAGTGTAAGGAAGCGTGCAGCTAGACTTATATATAAAAAGAAAGAGATTTTAAGCAAGAGTTTCGTGTTACTGCTACGCAAGGGAGCATGGTTTATTGCACCTGCAAGATAGAAGAATAGAACACAGGCTTCACCTTTTTTTTTAACATTGTTAATGGCCATACTATTGTGGACCATGATCGCTTTCCTGTGCCCAATTTTCTTGGAAGGCAAGACCATTCTAAAAAGGCGGGGCTGCCACACACTCGCTGAGAGTATGCTACATTTTCGTTTTTTTTTTTTTTTGCGTTGAAAGAGGTGTGGTCTGTGCTGAACACCTGGAAGGTTTTAAGAAAAAACTTGAGATAGTAAGGAAAGTGAGAAGTTGCTTTCACAATAAACCTTGTTTTCCTTGTTTTCGTGTGTCGTGCACCCTGTGCAGATCGTCGTAACCCTTTGAGTGCGACAATTAGTTTTTAGTAAATTAACCCACACTCCCTTCAAACTGTCGGGGAGTGGACGATCCCCTTCAGAGAATTATTCCAGAACTGCATCAATGGCTCATCTTGAAAGTCGGAAAAATTCAAAAGATTCTTCCATCCTACCATCCTTCCAGCTTAGTCCTATATTATGCCGCGTTCTCTGGTATAAGCATTAAGCAGGTCGTGTATGCATACTACTGTGCTCTCGAATCAGTTTTCGGTTATGGAGAAAAACCACATCAAGCCGGTTTGAAAATGGTGGTTATAAATATGCATCACAGCTTCGTCAAAGTTTTTTTTTAATTGTGCACAACTGTGCTTTTATTTATTTATTTATTTATTTATTTATTTTATAATGGGTAAAAATTTTACTAATTATATGATGTTCAACTAAGCTTCCAATTCACCATAAACGTGATTAGTCATACGACTCTCCAGCCATAGCACAGGATGAATCGAATACAGTAGTGTAGGGATGGAGTTGGAGGAGAGGTGGGGGGGGGGGTGTTCAAGGGGCTCCTGACGGCCAGTCATTCAAGAGAATGCAAGTAGTTCTCTCTAAACAACGTTTCTTCCATCTTTAACTTTCGCCTTTTCCACATAATCTTGTATTATCTTAAAGATTATATGTAACGATCCTAGGGGTGACTTCGGGAGATGCCATCCGTCCACCCCCCACCCCCCATTTGTACTTTAGCGCCACAAACACGCTTCATTCTCTTTGGGCGAAAATAATCATACGGTACGTGAGCTGGAATTTAGCTAAAATCGAGTGCAACGTCCCACCTAACAAAAAATAATTAATTTGCGAACACGTTTGAATAAAATCAATGTTAATTCTGATCCTGAATAACACCAATTCAAGCCCGAACTGCACTAACTAACATAAAAAGCAACTTTAGATTATTTCCGAACAACATGGAATGATTTATTTTGCCAAGGGAAGGGCGGAATATTTGGTGCTTTACAGTCTAGGCCATAAGCCACAGGTGAAAACCAACAAGTAGAGGATTCGGCATTGAGACCCGGATGGTGAGAGAGGACTAATTCGATTTAAGCCCCCAGTTGTTTCACCCCCCCCCCCCCCCACTGTAATTAAAAGAATGAATGATTTTTCAGTGGTAGCTTTTAAAACTGTTTTTTTTTTATTAGTTCTGTAGTGATTGATAGCTCATTGTCCTATCACATTTTTTGAAATTACCATGATTGTTGCGGCACACATTCGCCTATCCTAAGATTTCATCTATATATAGCTAAATAAGTGCTAGGCAGTGAATATGCGGTGAAAAATCTGCTACTAATTGGCTAAGGCCCGTGTTCTGAACGGCAACTTGAGGTCCGAAGAAGCGTTGAAGTTGCAGTGAAATTGTTAGAGCTTCGTTTACCTAGAATAGTACATGGTTCTGTGACGGACACACACAAATTGGTATCTACTCCAAGGTTACTTTGGACCGTTAAAGATCAATACAGAATATGGACTTAGGACCGAAGAGATGCTAGGCTAGGAAGAATTAAAATGAGTATAACTTACCATGGTGAAAGGTAGAGCAGTCCGGCTATTAACAAGCTAGCTGGGTCTTACAGGTTATAACACCCTGCCTCCTCGGTACTACCATAGATTAGAAAGCTAAGTAATAGTTATACTACCCGTGGCGAACTATTTATCACCCGATATCCCGCACATGGTCAATCCGCGAGAACTACGTCATCGCGATAGTTCGAGCGGATTGGCCATGTAAGAGATATCGCCCATCGGCTCATAAATCCCATACAGTTCGCCATTGGTAGTATAACTCATTTATCGCACGGCCCCGAACTTTAGAAATTAAAAAAAATTTGAGATAAATGAAAAGTTTGGAGAGGATTGCAAGGTCTGCTGTTTATACACATTTTGTGTCGTCACGTTTGCATAATTTTATTTTGATGCATTCAGGTTTGCGACCGATACCATTTGAGTGAGAGGGGGATGAGCAGGGGAATGTGTCTAGAGGGAGAGATTTTCTTTTTAAAAAATAGGTTTACGAGAAACGCGTTTTTTTTTTTATAGTCAGTGGATTGATGTCTATTATCTTGTTGCACATCACGGAAACTTCATGAAAAATTACGTCGTTCACCCTACGTTAACTTAAAAAGTGTTGTTAATTTTTTTTTCAATTCTCTCATTTTACATAATGTGTCATCTTTCTTTCATCTGCATAATGTGCTTTCTGAGCGGGGGTTCTTCGCGTTTAAGTCATTCTCTGATGGAAAACTGAACGTTGTGGACGACAGCAAAGATTTTAGCCTAATAATGCCCAAGAAAAGTTCGGTTTTCATCTTTAGTCACTGGGGACAATTCAGCGGTAACGTATTCTTGTGAACTATGTGGACAGGTAGGGAAGTTGTGGATGTCACTTTTTCGGAGTAGGGTTGGGGGGGGGGGGGGGGGAAATAACGTAACGCCCAATTTTAACGATGAAATTCATGTATATTGAGTATACGTTATGTCAATTCGTGTTTTCGAAAGGCCTACGCAAAATCACGTTAGATTTGTGATTTACAATCGTCTGCTGATTTTTTTTTGGGGGGGGGGGGGGGCGGGGAGTGGTAAGCATTTAAAGTATTTAATTTTCTTGTCTAGATTTCGAAATATAGAACGGCTTGATAAAACCATGTGAGAATTAATTTGCATTTATCTTTGTTGCTTAATAGAAGAGCGTACGGGTTTCAATTTTTTTTCGAACAAGAAACGTAGATTAAAATTTAAAAAAAATTAAATTAATTCTCGCATGGTTTTATTAAGGAATTCTTCTTTATGAAAGTGTTGGCAATGTCGTATCGCCACAATTCGCTGTGCATGGTTTCCACACCGCCACACTTTAGTGTGTTGGTGATATCCCGTATTGTCACACTTTAGTGTGGTTATTTGGAATATATAGCTTCGCGTTTTTAGCATTGTGAACGTTAGGGACCGTGCGATAACTAGATATAGCATCTTTTCGTCTTCAGGAGAACGCAGGGTCCTAGCGGTAGTTGCGGCTACTAATATCTCTGTTAATGCTTTGCCTTCGTGCTGCTTCGAAGACAAAAGCATTAGCAGGGACATTAGTAGCCACAACTTTCTCCCGGACCCCGCGTAGCACTGGAACACGTAAGATTATATATCTAGTTAACTTTATAATCCGTGGTAATAGCCCGCTAGCTCGATAACAGCCCGGAACCTTTTCGTTGCACGCATGCACTTAAAACAGATGCCGACAATTACGGTGTCTGCGGCTTTTGACTCGCGTAATATACCAGCAGGAAAACTCGACTTATTCAGACTGGGTTTCCTTACATTATGCAGTTTTTTAGTCTAACATGTTATAATTTTTTCTTCGGCGATTTATTAGCATAAATCATTTTAATGTTCTTCGAATTAGTCGTTTAGAATTTCAATCTCAGGGTAATCATTAGCAAACTGTTCAAATTTAGAACTTTAGCAACGCATGGTCGGTGCGGCACGTTAGGCCTTAGCTATGATACAGCACATGGTTGCTAGCCATGTACTATGACTAGTATTAGCCCTGTACTGCATGCATCAATACATGGTTACTGGCCATGGTTAGTCTTAAACTGAAGGAAGCTGACGCTGCCTCGCATAAAGAAGATTTTATGAACTGGTAGCTTTAAGTTAATAAAACGTAGCATCATGTTACGAATATTAATAAACATAAAGAATGATTACTTCTGTTGTTATTATTTAATTTGAATTGGTACTTACTCCAATAAAATACCCCTTTAGCTTTGTGTATTCTACGGCTAAAAAAGCTTTCACACTCGGCCTGTAACCAGACTAAAACTAACTCATGCTAATTAATTTGAAACTGTTTTTGTTTGGACTAGACTGACACTGGTTGCATCCACAGTTTAAAGGTAACAATTTTTAGTTTTCGATCATTCTTTAAAATTTTGGTCTTTTCAAAAACCTAGGACAAGAAAGCATAATAACCATCAAAACATACCAGTAATTATAACATTTTGTACTTACGTTTGCTCCCATTTACGGCACTGGGTAACTCTCAGATCGGACAGCCATGCGACCCCCTGGCTGTTCAGAAAAACTGGCAAGTCAAGAAAAGTTGGAATCTTTCCACATTGGCAACCCAAATGTAAATAAAATTATTAATCATAATCACTCCGACCCCATCATGCACAGCTGGCATATTTTTTTGAATAAACATTTTATTTTATTTATAAACAATTTATTTTATTTTAACACCAACTGACTGCAGAGCTCCTCCCTGGTGACTGTTAATTGCCTAATGGCTACAGCACACCGACAACCTCATAAATGGTCGCAAATAAGTCCTGTACGAAATGTTATAATTACTGGTATGTTTTGATGGTTATTATGCTTTCTTATCCTAGGTTAAAACCAAGATATTATGCTTTTCCACACTGCAGGTATTTAATTTGAAACTATAATTTCGAAATAATTAGACGTATTCGTTAGTTTTAATGTCAAGTTACAGGCTTCGTGCGAAAACCACAGCCCTTTTATAGACAATGCTATAAAAGCTGTTACTGAGGGCAGGTATTTATAGATTTCTCGGGTGGTGGGACATTATAGAATCATATGATGCCCATTTCGTTAACGCCATGAAACACAAATACCGAATACGGATCATGATATCATATGCTTGATGCATATTGTGAATCAATTGAAAACGTACGGAAAGTTTCGTATACTTATTGAGACTGTCTGCAGATGATTTCCTGCAGCCAAGATTAGTGCTGTAGCCAAATTGAGTAAGTAGCTCTTCACACCGACAGTTCTCATTGGTTGTAAGGAAACGTGTCTCGGTTAAAAATGCTCTATAAAATGTTCCTTACACCCATCTCTTGTCGACATTTTTGCTCTAAGTATGATGAACTCACTGTTTGCTTGTATGCCCACAGCCATAACATAGTCAGCACCTGAAAGACAGCAAAAAATCAGGTGCCGAGGCTGTTCTACGCATTCTGTGTAAAAACATACTTGCAGTATTGGTACTAATAACTTCAAATCCTTGCAAACACTCACATGATGGGGGTCTGGGGGAATGCAGAAGCTCAGACGTTTTTAGGAAATTTTGACTGTTGAAAGTGCCATTTTTGAGGCCCAAAAATGACTTTTTCTTCCAGTTTGGTTAGTGTGTTTTTGATCCTCCCCTCTTGAAGAGACCTGACAAATGTATG
>JAHWFP010271665.1:77204-131972 GCA_023313725.1 Lithobius niger
AATCTGACGGACGACATGACGCAGGCAGCCTTTCGTGCTGACAGACGCAACTCAACGCACCATCCATCCCATCCCGTCTTCCTCCTAACTTATCTTCGCAATATTAAAGCCTTCCCCGCTGAAAACGTTGCACCGTGAACCCCTTCGCGTCCACGGTGACGTTTATATTAAAGCGACGCAACCAACCCTGAAGGCACGAAGCGACCACGACCAATTAGATTAGTTCCGTACTTCACGCTGGGCCGGGCCAGGAAACACAATAGAACCGCCAGACAACGAAAGAGTTTTCCTTGATGTGGGTTTGTCTTCTTCAATGTCGGGGGTTCCGCGAAAAGAATGCTGTAACGGTTGCCACGCATGCAGATCCAGAAGAATTGACTGAAGAGGTATGAACTTAGAGAGAGCACACCCTATGCGCACAAAAAGGCTTCATTTTTCAATTGGTACCTTCCCTTCCACAAGATTATAGTGTACATCGTGAAGATTAGTGGTCGGGGCCAGAGTTTGAGTTGGAATGGACGCTGTACGCCTATCAGTCATGTTAGGGAACGACCAGCCCCAATTTAAAAATTGCAACCCACGCCAAAAAAGGATACCATGCAGACACATTAACGATTTTACGACAGATTCAGCTTAAAACGGTGTTAATTAATTGTCTCGCATGCTAGCGACATCCGATTTGGGTAGGAAACATGCCATTATGCTTCGAATTTTTTGCTGTCTATTACTGTTGGAGAGCGTTCATAAATTACGTACACGTGGAGGGGAAAGGGAGTTGACCAAATGTGTTACCATCTTTTATGAGGGGGAGAGAGGAGTATGACGAAATGTGACGTAATACACTAATTTTGCAAAATTATTGTTTTGCAAAATTATTCTTTTTCTACATTTTCTAGCTAAATTCCTCTGGGTAAACTGTTTTTCTAATTTTTTTTTCAAAACACTGATTATTACGCCTCTAGGTACTAAGTACAGCTTATAAAAACGAATTCTTAAAGATAAACTATACTGTTGGTTGCGGAAGGGGGGGGGGGCAATCCAACTGCTACACTGATGTTACACAAGGGGGGGGGGAGGGCACACCGAGTGTCACACAAGTGTTACGAAGGAGAGGGGGGAGGCAGGCTAAATTGCTAATATAAAAAGTGTTACGTAATTTGTAAAAACTCCCTTGTCACACAAGATGAAACCTTAAGTACCAAATATACTTGCAGAAATCCACCTGCCACATGCCAAATTGGCTATTAAATTGGCCAGGTTGGCGATAAAACGTGTTTTCTTGTGGCCAATTTGGTGGGTGGATAAACAAAGCCGAACCATACTGAACATATTTCACTTCGTGTTCGGTGGATTGTGATGTTTCATTAAACCATTTAAATCTTTTCCCGCCAGATTTCCATTGGTCCAAATCACAAACTTCTAACTCTTACTGTTCAGAAATTATGAGGCAAAATGCTGTTGTGATAGAGAATTCTTCATTATCAAACACTTCGGAGCCTATGCCCTACAAGGCCGTTTGCATAGCCACAATTTATAAGAAAGGCGTGCATTGACAGGATTATCTAAGGATTATGCAAGGATTATCACTAGTGTATGACTTATTTTTTGAATGGCATCTAATGATGTCAAAAAAATTACCGTTTTAAATTTGGCGACAAAGTTTTCACATTTGGCGTTTAAAACTTTTTGGCCTACCAACCAATGACGAATTAAGAAAAATATAAAACTCTGCACCTATACACCCGTGATCCAGATGGTCATATGCCAGCTTTCATGAAAATAAAATTTAGGCCAGACAAAACTATTATACCTGTCTCGACTGTCATCCCAATCGTAATGCAAACATAATGATTTTTTAAACCTTTTGCTGGATAACTCTTGCAAAATTAGCAAACGTTGTTTCTCGTCTCCATCTCGTGAACTGCCAACAGGGGAACTTGACGAAGTGACGACGTTTAAGTTATTTGCCATTTGACATACTATAAACGTTTCTATTGTTCGAGACAGGTTCCATACATAATTGGACACCGGGTTGCTTGGGTCACCTGGGTAACCATTTTGGGTGGGTCAACCCATACCCGGAGGTGCCCAGTGACCCCGACTGACCCAGCGACTCACTGACCCTACAGACCCGTAATGTTCTTGGTGACCAAGCAGTATGTAAGACTTTTGCTTTCTTTGCCGATTCGCCATGCCTTCCATAATTTACACTCTCTCATAATTTAATTTTTTTCCGATAAATTTTGAGCTCTACAAAAAATAAAAGATCGTTAGAATGCCGTAGGTTTATCTGGATTCGACTCAAAACTCTCTGTCTCGGTTTAGAATCTTAAATTTCTTACCTTTGCCCTCCAGTTTTCCCATCCCATTAACAGGGTTGTTACGATTATAATCAAGTGATTATAATCATTGATTATAGTCACGATTATAATCACTTGATCAAAACTGAAATTCACCTGATTATAATCAAGGACCAGGTTGACACAAAACTGTTGATATACAAGTACAAAAAAACTTAAACAACGCAAAATAAAATACACTCCAGTTGAATCTTCTGCAGCCAGGAACGCATGACTTCTACTTTTTTGGCATGATCCATACAAAATACGCAACTGATTAGGAACAACCAAAGTAGAAAATTAATGGCAATACTCAAACCCTTAAATCCAGGAAAAATTAAAGGGCTTTGCAACTTATGTACTTATAGGCAGCAACTGCAGCTGATGTGACCATGTTCATTTAATCAGCTCACGTGTGAAGAATGTGCCATTGTGCGACAGACCCACACCGACTTTACTAAGTATTATTACTGTTATTAACAGTTACTGCGGTGTGCATGTTAACATTGAAATTTACACTTGGTAAGCACGTTTTAAACTTTTAATACTTATAGAGATCTATAGGTAATGGCATTTTGGCAGTAGCAACTGCCAAGAAGGAATAGAGCAAACTCTAGCAACTTTAACTATGTCATAATTAGTGTTATAATGTTATTAATAATCTTGATTATAATCAAAATAATCCGATTAATTCGATTATTTCAAAATAATCATGATTATTTCCAACCCTGCCCATTATAGACTGCCTAGCAAAAAGAAATCTATAGTGTGCTCACAACTGAGCTAGCATCTTTATTTTATAGCCGCATATCACGGAAAATAGCTGTGAGTTTGACTAAATACAACAAAATGATGTCACACAGGAAAGCCGATACGGGTGGAAGCAACCACCTAAAAATTTATTTTTAAATATTTAGAAATAAAATATTGAAATAATCACTTCAAGGGAAAACTACAGTTAAAGGCTAGAAGAAAAATCTAACAGCTATATAACAGAGTATATAAAGCGATATTTTTACGATGTTTAATCCTTCCTTAATGGACGCTAACACTTTTGTTTTTACAGACCCAACGTTTGTGGGACGAGGGATACGACATACTGTTGTCCTGGATGGAAGCAGAGACCTGGAATAGCACTATGTATTATACGTAAGTGCATCTTTTTCAGTTTGTTTGTCTTCTTTGTTTCCCCTTTTATGTTCACTTTCTGGCTTTTGTCTTTGTATTTTACAAGGGCATCTCATCCCAACAGCTGATGATAGCGCATACTAAAGCATTGTCACTCGTGCTGAGACCGTGCTGAGACCGTGCTTCAACAACACATAACAATGCTTCAACAATGCCTAACAATGAATTTAGGAACTCAATACCTCCTCACCCTCCCCGTCCCCCATCCCTTCGTTTTAACGATGCACTAGAGCGGATTTTTACCCGGAATTTCATCTACCGTACTAACGGTTCACAGCAGTCGAGGAATTTGCACTTGAGCGGTTTCCCCACAGCAGGAACGAGTTTATGCTTTAATTCCACATACTTCTCCGATACGCTATTCTAAAGACCACTTAAAAAAAAGGGGGGGGGGAGTACGTGCCCCAAGTACCCCAATGTGCCGGCAGCCTTGGCATAAGAGATTTCAGAGGTTGTCAGAACCCTCGGTCGATTGCAAATAGTGGAAAACCTTGTTTTATTATTGGTGGCATTGTTTAGTTTTATTTTTTCCCGTAAGGGCACAAAACTTTCACCGGCTTTCATCATTACAAAGCCTAGTATTTTAGCCTTAAACTCTGACCGATGTAGCAGACATCTGGGACACTTTGAGAAGAATAGATTCGTTCATTCTGCAAAATGCTTTAAGTCGTAAACTTAAAAGAGTTCTTTCACATTTTTTCTGTTATTTTTTTCCCATTGCCAATGGCTGTTTTACCATCGTTCATTTTGATCTCCCTCACTTGTGGTTCTTTGGGCGCTTAACGACTTTAGGGCTACTGCTCAGCGTTCTTTGTAATAAACAAGGAAAAAATGCAAGAGAGAAAAAAAAAAGGATTCGTTGACCAATTACTTTTCTTGTTTGAAAGAGGAGGAATCTCACGCCCCAAAGTGACCACAAAATTTAAATAAAAGTGATAAGAGAGAACGTGACACCCATTACTGTCAATTACGACCATGAGTTATCTGTGGAGGAAAAAAAATGGAAGAGAAAAAGCGCTCAGGGAACACCATGAAACGCCTGAGTGCAAATTTTGGAATATGACGTCATCCGTACCCGGAGCATCCTGAATGTGTAAAAGAAAGAGTGCAGAGGTAAATAATGGGCTCTATTTTTTTCTCTTCCTAAATGACAAAGAGAAGGAATAAAAAAAAAACTGAGCCATCTTCTTATATTATAAAGCACGAGTCGTGAGCCCAAACGGTCAGTTGTCGAACTGGTGACCGTTTTTACTGTGGAAAACATACGTTAAAAATTCGACTGTGCAGGTTTTAACTCATAAATATTTGTGAAGATTTTCACTTGTGCTACGAATAGTCCAAGCATGTGTCAGTTTGCAAGCAGTATAAGTAGCGCTTAAATGATCTTTAAGTGAGGATACGTTTTGTTTCTCAAGCCAAGGCCGACTGAGGTAGAAATTACGTACCTTTGCTTTCCAGCTCTAGGCCTGTTTTCTCGCGCGTGCGGGGAAGTTAGTGCCTGTTAGCATTGCTTTGGTAAACAAGATTTTGGCAAAGTTTAATCAACTGGCTTAGAGCCAGAAATTGAAATCAGCAGTTTCTCTCCCAGACGGCCTTGTGACAAGTGGTGGAATACAAAGCGAGAGTTCCAACATTGATACTCCATGTTGCATGCCATTCTTACGACGTTCATATATTTGTAAGCTCGTGGTTTAAGTCAGTCAGATCTAGGGGATCGAAACTACCGTCATCAACGGCGGCTGGTATTGTTAAGTGCTCTTTTTGTCAAATGGAGCAAAAGGCGCTTCCCCCGACTTTTTCGTGCAACAAAAAACACAACAGGCCTTTGTATACTGGCAACTCACACCAAACCTCAAGTTTATCTGCAAAATACACAATGCTATTTTACTTCGGAAAACTTCCAACTGCACACGATTTATTTAGCGAAAAATAATAATATTTATTTCTGCTCAGGAAAATCTTATCCCATAACCAAACTTTTTTGCGGACTCAGACAAATTCTTAACCCACCCAATTTTTTTCGCTACTGCCCGGGAAAAATTATAACCGATGATTTATTTTGGCGGAGAAATTACTTACTATAATTTTTGCCGCCTAACAAATATCATATCCGACCCACAAGAGAAAATGTCCAGTGTAGCAGACCACTAAGTATGTAACACAGGTTGCTTTCCACGATATATTTTAACCCAAAATGATGTGCACACACAGACGGCTCTTCACTAATAGTTAGAAAAATGTTTTATCTAGTACTCACCCAAGTGATGACGAAGCCGTAGACCTTGTCTTTACTTGTATCCATAAAGAATCGCTTGACACTCGTTTACAGTTCTTTGAACTTGAAAACACACACTTCATAAGATCGACGAAAGTCCATACTTGAAAGCTTTTTTTTTCCATAGGCTTTCTACTCAGAGCCGTAGCCAGATTTTTTTTTTACCCACAGTGGAAATCAACCTTACCAAAATCTTCTACAGTTTTCAGAGAGCAACTATTAGAGTACAGAATACAGAGGCGTAACTTCAAAATTGGGGCCCGGAGGCGGCAGTGAAGTGGGGGACACCCCCCCCCCCACTTCATAAAAAAATTCAGTCATTGCAACACAAGGTGAGAGCCCAGAGGTGGACCCCTTTCACGAAAAAAATAAATGCTGTTTTGCCACACAAGCAAGCAAGAGCCCAGTAAAGGTCACCCCCCCCCTCACAAAATAAATGTTTTTGTAACACAAAGCGAGAGCCCAGTGGAGGCCACCCCTCCTCCCTCCCGCCCGTCATAAAAAATGCAGTTTTTTCTACACAAGGCGAGAGCCGTCGAGTTCCTTCATACAAAAAATTAGTTTTTGCCACATAAGCCGAGAGCCCAGTGGAGCCCCCCCCCCCCCCTTAAAAAATTTTTTACAACACAAGACACCTTTTTTCACGAAATAATAGAAATTACTTGCTATTTAATATTTTTCGGTTCAAACAAATTTTAAATTGGGGCCAGTGAGGAGGGAGGGCGGAAAAGTCGGTGGGCCCGGAGGCGGCTGCCTCCTTTGCCTCATTGTAGTTACGACACTGACAGAATACGCAGCTGACGCACATTAACTAGTTCTAGTTACCGAACTTTTTACCTACAGTAGCCTCTGTGAATGCTGTGGCCCTGCTAATCATCAAGGGACCGCATGGAGGGCGGATTCTTCGGCCATCAAGTTGGCGTGTCAGTGATGTCTGAAGAGACCAAACCCAGTTTGGATTTCTACGAAGAACGAAGAAGTTGGAAACACTGATGTTTACTCCAATCGAAATACATCACTTTCTCGGAGATGTAGGTTACTGCACCCCACTGCCCACCATGTGTGACGGAGTGGTCCTTCCATGGCATACCTGGCAAACTCTGCAACTATGGGATTTGGACAGTGCTGGTGGTAACTGCTGAAAAGTTGCCACCAGTCGACTACCACGACCACTACTGAAAATCCTTAACTGTGGCAATGAAGAAGTTCTACGTCTTGAAAAACAAACTTGCACTAATTAATTGACCGAAGCAAGTATTTAGTTTACATGGCAATTGCTGGTACAGAAGGAATTACGGCAACTCAAACGCCAGTCATGTAGATTCACAGTTCAGTCCAAATCTTTGAAGAGAAAGCATTGGAGTCATACGTGACTTTTGTTAAATAAGTTGCAGTATGATTTGCGATGCAACTAATTAACTATCTAGAAGTAAATTAGCAACGTTTAGTCAAACCGACTAGCAGAATTTTATACCAAATGCCAAAATGTTAGCGGTAACGGTTACCTTTGAAGGAGTTCAGAAACCGATAAACACATTGAAAACTGGAAGTTTGCTAGGGTGGTTCCCCTACATAAGGGTTATGATAAACCGGATCCCGAGAACTACGGCCAGTAAAAACGGGAGGGGGGGGGGGAGAATCGGTCAGCGGCCGAAATACAGTACAAAACAACCACTACGTCAATTTCTAATGCAATGCGAATAACTACTGCAGTTCGAAATAACCACATAACGAGATAACCAAATGCAGTATGAAATAACCAACTAACCAAATAACGAAATAACCAAATGCACTACGAAATAACCATTCCATCAATTTAAACCAGATTTTCTCACCAGTGGTTACCGAAGCGCGAAAATCGGTAATTAACTAGAGTAGGGGCACCACGCCAAATCACTTAATTTTTGTACTAACCGACGCTACTCTTCATCCTTACACCATTTCACATCATAAAACCCGGGGGAAAACGGTGTAAGGTTGTAAAGAAAAAATTTCAAAGGACGGAAAATGAACCACCACCACCATTACACACAATACTAACAAGGGAGAAAACTGGCCTGCGAAAACGAACATCGCGATTGTCAAGTTTAAACACCACCAGCTACGCTATTTTTTGTTCGATTACTTTCGTTCCAGGCTTCCTACAAACTGCAACTCTTATTCCAGCAGCACCGACAATTCATCGCTTCGTCATTTTTTTCATAACAACACAAGCCTCCAAACACCGACGTGTAGGCCAAAACATCCCTGAACCAATTTTACGGGTGCTGTTCAAATTCTCGATTTTATCAAAACGAACCACAATTTCGTTGTGACTTTATTTTCCGATTTTAACGTAGTATACCTCGTTGGAATCCTAAGATATTTAGCTTTCCAACCGTTCTATCCGTTTTATCGTAAACATACAAGCAAGAGTAGTAACCCACTCGAACCACTCAAAAGACATCGAAATGCGCACAATAAAACACCTTCTCATTTCGCCATCATTGTTATCCCACAATGCTTAGCGCGCATCAGACTGTTTGGTCACAGTTTCAAGAAGTTGCCTCACGCTGACTGGTTGTAAAGAATAAATTGTGGGACAACAGTACAGCTTTATTCAATAATGCCCGTGGTTATTTAATAAAGTTTCTTAATAAACACGTTAACCGGATTTATTTAAAGTGTTTTGTTGGAATTTGTAGATAACCAGCCGGCGCAAGGCAACTTCTTGAGTCCGTGATTAAACACTGTGATGCGCGCTAAGCATTGTGGGATAACAATGATGGCGAAATGAGAAGGTGTTTTATTGTGCGCATTTCGATGTCCTTTGAGTGATTCGAGTGGGTTACTACTCTTCCTTGTAAGTGTAGGATAAAACTGATAGAACGGTTGGAAAGCTAAAGATCTTAGGATTCTAACGAGGTATAGTACGTTAAAATCGGAAAATAAAGTCACAACGAAATTGTGGTTCGTTTTGATAAAATCGAGAATTTGAATAGCACCGTAAAATTGGTTCAGGGGTGATTTGGCCTACACGTCGGTGTTTGGGGCTTGTGTTGTTGTGAAAAAAATGACGAAGTGATGAATTGTCGGTGCTGCTGGAATTAGAAAGAGTTGCAGTTTGTAGGAAGCCTGGAACGAATGTAATCGAACAAAAAATAGCGTAGCTGGTGGTGGTGTTTAAACTTGAAAATCGCGATGGTCATTTTCGCAGGCTAGTTTTCCCCCTTGTTAGTATTGTGTGTAATGGTATTGGTGGTTTTTTGATATTTTTAAAATATTTTTTTTGTCTTCCTGGTCAAAATTAGTTGTCCTGGTGCTACTCGTTTTGTGTGCCGAGCCCCTGTGATTTGGCATGGTGCCCCTAATCTAGATAATTACCCGAAAATCTGCCGCATCGTTAGTAAATAACAAGATGGATATAATGCGCGCTGAAATTTCCACCAGCATTAACTGGACTCTAAATCTGATGCTTTTCAACAAAAGTCAATTCAAATTCGCGGGTACTTTGCTCAAAAAACAAAATCGGGAAGTCAGTCGTCGGAACCGCCATCAACGCCATCCAGCAACGCGCTACGAAAGCAAATGGACAAACAAACAAGATGCCATGACACAACCTAAAAGATAAGCCACAACACTGTTTCAAATGCAACTCGCAAACAACTGCATGTCCCTGATGTATTGTTTCAACATTAATTTTTTTTTTTAAATAAACGTTTATGCAACTTTAATTTATTGTTTGATTAATAATCGCTTCGCTTTACTTTGTCGACAGTGAAACTGATGACCCCCTAGTATTGTTAACGGCACACTATTGTTGACCGTGACCGCTTTTGTGCCATGCCCAGTTTCTTTGGAAGCCATGACCATCCTAAGAAGGTGGGGCTTCTACACACTCGTATAGACTATATGATAGATTTTTTTTTTAGACTCCTTTCAACTGGAATAGGTTGAAAGAGGATGTGGGTTTTACTGAACACCGGGAAGGATTTAAGAAAAAACTTGGAGGTTTTTTTAGGTGTTCTCACCATTAGCCGTTTATTTTTTTTTTATGTCTCTTTTCCTGCACCTGTGCAGGTTGTCATAATGCTTTGGGCACGATAATTACTTTATTGTAAATTATCAATCCCGATTTCCAGTGATTCTACCAACGCAGGCATGAGTGTCTTTGGAGGAAGTGGCTAGTGTGCCCACACTACAATCCGTATGAAGGAACGAATAAGCCCAAGTGCCTCCACCACCACAGTGCCTAACCACTACTTTCCTTCGGTCGTCCCCGTACCTGAGCGGCTAGACCCCGCTACCACAACACCGTATGTCACCGTACTCCAGTATAGCCTCTGGGGGCTTCTCTTAAGGAAGATGCTCAGGGGCAATCCCTAAAGCCTTTTGCACCCTCCAGGTGGATTCTCGGCACAACACGAATTGCATCCCTCAGCGTCGGCACAAAACGCCACACAGCCAATCACGGCTAATGTTAGTTATATACACAAAGGTAAATTGGAAATAAGCCGTCAGCAAAAATAATACACTAGAAATAACTTAAAATAGTAAGCTGCTTTTATGCCATCTTCATTTAGTGATGTGACCCGGACCAGATTCGAACCTGCTAATCATTTCATGGCCAGATCACTACCACACCACCTTTACCGATACGCCCACTTGCCCAGTCGCATAAAGATAACTCACTGAACACATTATTAAGGTCACAACCATGACCCAGTACTACAATCTACCGAAAGTCCTTGGCCATAACAATGGAGAGGGAATATAAATCAGTACACACTCATACGGCTGCTGTAGATAATATTAAGGTAAATTGTGAAATAAGGCGATTTATGTCTATTACAACAATTTATGTCTATTTGTTTATTAAAACTTGAAACTTATGAGTGTATACTGGTTTGAATTCCCTCTCCATTGCCTATGACCAAGCACATTCGGTCGAATGTAGTCCTGGTCCGGTTGCGACCTTACTAACGGGTTCAGTGAGTTATCTTTGAACCAGTGGACAAGTGGCAACATCGGTTAAGGTGGCATAATAGTGATGTAGTGATGGACTGGTTTGCTGGTTCGAATCTGGGTCACATCTTTTGAATGAAACGTAAGTGCATGAAACTGGCTTGCTGTACTACGTTATTTCTAGCGTATGATATTTGCTGATGGCTTATTTCCAACTTACCTTTATATTATTTACAATGAAATACGTCTATTTAGTTATATATACAACCAGCTGTGAATTCCGATGTACTTTACTCCTTAATCTTGGAACACAGAAGCCCAGTGCCCCCAGCTCTCCTTCAGGTTCTCCCTTTGCTTATCTCTAAGGAAAGAGGCTGCCTCGGGGAATGACTCGGTCTCTAAGATCCGTGTCACGTGAGCCTTATGTGCCTAGCTAGCTGTCGATGCGCTATTAAGCTTCACCCCCCCCCCCCCCTTATGTACACACAACACTGAAACGTTGCTACACACCAATTCTTGAGATCAGAAGAAATAAACAAACTCCAGAATTCAAATTTAATGGAAGTTTGAAACCTGAACGCGAAGTCCAATTTAAATTCTACCGACTTAGTGTGTTCTCGGCATAGAATACACCAAGACTCAAATATTAACCTTTTAGGCTTAATAAATACTAAGTAATTAAACTCAAGCCACCAACAAACCTTTGGACATTTACCGTATTTAACGCAGGGCTCTGTGAATTACTTTTAAGTTAAACCGTTAAAACAAAATTTACAGCAATCCTGGAATTTACATCAGAGCAAGCATGAATTAGTATCAACATCAGACGAGTTAGTATCAACATCTAAAGACACAACCTTAAAGACGAACAACTTAGCGCACCGCTAATTTAAACCGTAGTCAACTTTAAAGTTTATAGTGCACAAAGAGCTAGATTTTAATACACTTGGGACCATCCAACCAGCATACCACTAGTTGAACCAGTGCAGACTTCAATTTCGATAGATTTACATTACGTAGACGGACTGCGGACAGAGATCGCTAGCGAACATTAGAATTTTAAAACCAAAATTGAGTGGGTATGCGAGATGAATATAGCACAACAAACATGAAGTTAAATGACTGCAACTTGGTATTTAATGACGGCTTACGTCTGTGTTACGTAAACAAATGGCTACGGTGCGTTTGCCATAATCCTGTTTGACGACCGATTTTATGACAATCGTCCCAGCTCTTCTGCATTTTCCCGTTTGCTCGAAATTATACTCTTCCCCTCTTCTGCTGGATTTCCCGTTTGTCGTAAGTTCTCGTTTGCCATAATCCCGTTTGCTATACCGACGGATTTGACGATGTCGTCCTGTCGTCAAGAATGAATGTTCGTAGCCATCCAAAACTGCGCATGAATTGTTCACTCCTGGTGCCGAGTTTCTGTGCCATCTGTTGACAAAAGTAGTTAGTGTTTGCATTCCAATTAAAATGCGGATCTATGTATGTTATTTGGACATATTAAAACTTAACTTTTTTTTAAATTTCGATGTTAATTTGAATTTTTTTCTAAAATGGTTTTAAATTAGTGTAGTCATGATGCCACACATGAAACTACTACTTATACATGGGGGCAACATTATGCACTGAACGAAAGTGGAAAATTTTCTAAATTTTCAAGCATTTCGAAACATAGAACGAACATTTTCGGATTCCAATATTGGATTTTGGATTCAGAAAAGTGGTAGGCTACCTATGTTGTAAAACTTTAATTTTAGCATTTTTTTCTGGGGGGGGGGGGGGGGAAACAATTTTCCTTTACGGACAAGCCCACGCAAAAAAAAAAAAAAACAGTGACGAGTTTTGTCAATAGATGGCTCAGAAACTCAGCACCAGGAGTGAATGATCCATACGTAGTTTTGAATGTTAAGTACGTTCTTTCAGAGTTCCATTTGAAATGAGACTTGATATACGTTTTATAGCAAACGGACATGTATGACAAACGGGATTATGGCTACTGGGCTAAGATATTGAGGTCTTCCGCGATTATGGCAAGTGGGATAATGGCAAACGAGGTTATGGCAAACGGGATTATGGCAAACGGGCGGAAGCCAGACAAATAGCGATCGCCAATACAAAATGTTACTTTCATGACTGTAACTATTTTTAGATCTGGATATATCAAAATCCTTTAGACTGCATATTGAGTGTTGGCCCTGAAAGGAGCCACCCTTTTAATTGAATGTTACAAAATCCAAATTCACTCGAGTATTCGCCCTCACTTGCTTCGTTTGCTCTGCCAAGAATTAAGTGTGCAGACGTTAAAAGGATGGACAGTACATGCATTCCGAGAGTAATTTAGGTGGGGCATCCTTGGCATCCTAATTTATTTAGCACCATCAATTATTATTCCTTGGCTATTGTTTGCATGTTTTCCATCTGCGAAATTATGCCTACAGTCTTTTTCTTAGGTGAATGCAGAACCACCAAAGACAAAACAAAAATTTAAAAATAAAAACTAATGTTGTAATAAAAAGTATCGTCTTTGTTCTTTCTTATTAAAGAGCAAAACAAAAGGTGGAATAATAAATTTAAAAAAAAAGGCGTCAAGGGGCTAACACATAAAAGCCATTCCATTGGTTTGAAAAAATGTCTGCCTTGCGGAAACGGAAGGGACTTGTAATTAACCTGAACCAAGACAAGTGGGAAATGAATGGTGCATGCATTGTGAAGGTAAATGGGAAGAACAATGGGTTAGAAAAGGGTGGAGGGGTGAAGAAAAGTGGACAAAAGATATGCAGGTATACTGTGAACAAAAACCCCATTGTATCTAAATGCATAAAAAAAAGTTAGAAGACTATACAATTCAGTTTGTAGTTCGGGAATAGCAGAAGTTTATAAAGAGTTGCGTTAAGAACGTGGAGTTTTGGATGGACAGCAGTCAGATTCGTGTTAGTTTAATACAAGAACAGTGCCCAACTGGACAAATTCTTGTTCCATATGATGCTGGTTCGAGTCTCGGTAAGGTCGAAGTATTATTTTCAATGTACTGGTTACGATTTTCAAAGGTGGAGAGCATCATATGATAAGGTCAAACGCTAGAGTACGGAATATGGGATCAGCTACAGCGTTCCTTGCTATTTCTTTCTCTTGTTTTTTTCCCTTCTCTTTCCTTTTTCTCTCCTTCTCTTTCCCTTACATTGTTCTTAGAATTTCTTTCCTTTTTTTTCTTCCCTTCCTATTGGTTACATCAACCTAACACATTGTTTCTGTTTGAAGGAGGAGGAATTTCCCTCCTGAATGTTAAATAATCACAGATGCAAACCTATTTACGTTGTATTTTGGACTTATATGTCAGACTGCCTGAGTGGGGAATCGAGCCCACGACCTTTGAAAGCAAAGGCCGAGGTCTTACTGCTGACATCACTTAATGAGCCATACTGAAAGTTATTGGTGTTACCGACCACCTACAATCCATCATGTACCTGTGGAATATCACCATCTTGATGATGTTCGTCGCCGTTTCCATCTTCAACGAGACTTAAAGGTTCCTCTTCACCGAATGACAGGCTGCAGCATTTAGTGCCGTCTCATTATTTAGTTCTATGTAGCACTTGATTTCAACAAGCGAAGGAATGCGGCAAAGAAATTTCTTTTTACACAACAAACACAACAGCCACGTGCCTCCTTAATTATTGAGTGTAAAGTTGGGGCGTCCACGTACACCAGGGAGCAAGTGGTCAAGGTTAACGATATTACTGTCCTTTGATGGCACCCATCTAGCGGTTCTAAATCTGTTTCAGTCGATAGATTGGAAAAAAAGCGCCCGTGATATCGTTATGCATAACTTTACCGCTTGCTTCCGGACGCATCAACTTTACATTCACTAATTAAGGAGGAACGTGGCTTGTTTGTTTCCTAAAAAAGTAGGGGCTAGATAGACCTAAATAGCGCTAAATAGCTACAGATGCTGCAGTCTGGCATTTGGTGGCAACCTCCCTTTAACGCGTAAATTGGGCGATGACTAAGGGAGGGCTAAAAAAAAAATGTTTGCAAGAGGTACAGACGTGTCAAAAGATCAAAATTTGGGGTTTGTTTAACTTCTCTGTGATGTATGGCGTAGTGGCACCCCGGATGCACCGGATGCACCATGACCGAAGTTTGCGCTTATAACCTAACTGTCGACACACCATAAAAGCCTCAATCCACCCCCTCCCCACCCCCCACCCCCAGCTCTTTTCTTCTTGTTCCTTGTTCTCTCCTCGTTCCTGACTTTTTCTTTCTGTCTTGCTTTCTCTTTTCTTATTCTTTCCTTCGCGCCTTGTTATTCGCTAATATAGAATTTGCACTTCGAAATAGGCTACTTACCAATTTAAAAGCTATAGAAGCCGTACAGACGGGTGAATTGAGACAGGTGAATTTAGATCTAACGTAACATTCTGAATAGATTTGACTCCTTTGTTGTAGTTCTTGAATGACAATCGCATCCTCCCCCTCTCCTCCAATTTCCTTTTTTTTCCCTGAAGATTTTTGAATATACCAAGAGATAGGGACGCAACAACGGTCGTGCATGCAATACAATGATTGTTGCGCAACAACTTTAAAACAATTCAGCTCTGCTCTGGAAGTCCGCATCTACGAAATAAATAAGTTTTTCTATCGTATCAGGCTCCCAGTTACTGGGCTCGAAATTAGAAACACGTCATCATTTGGCTTTAAAACTGTAAAATTTTAGCTGAAACACAGATTTTTTTCATTTTGCTCATCAACAGAATCAGGTTATCAGGTTTATTAAGAGTTTGCGGGCCGAAGCCAAGCCATTCACTTTGCTACTTACTAACTAACCAACTAACGAACTTAGCATAAACAATTGACCTCGTCATGACCCAACATGAACCAAGCATTCTCCAAACAACTCAGAAACCTGATATAGTATAGCATAACACAACCAAACACTAACATAACTCAACCAAAACTTAAAAGCAAACAGAGCCCTGGAAGATGTCCACTGAACCCTAAACCGGCCTATCAGATGCCTTTTGCCAGCCAACAATGTGATATTTCGCAAGACCAGAAATAGTTTGCTTGCTAGCAGTGATAAACGACGTGCACTGAAATTGTAGGCAAAGTTGCTGCTGATTGTTATAAGATTGTTGAGAGTTCTCGCGCTGCATCGTGGGAACATCATGCAGGCAAGCATTGTTCTGGACTTATCCATGATATGTACGCTGGTACCCTCCTGTTAAGTGGCAAGCTAGCATGATGCAGGTTTTTTCTAAGCATCGGTTGTAAATGATGTCAGCATAATAACGTTCCACGTAGCCGCTATATATCCAGTGGGTCGTATACGCACCCACACGAATACAAATCATTCTTGTTGGACGTTGTTAAAAAACACTTGTCTGAAAACTTTATCGAAACTCGCCTGATAATGTACCACCAGAAATAGATGAAAATCCAAGATGGCGGCCACAAATGGCGACTAAAAACTGTTTGTTGCCCGTAAGTTCTAAACCACTGATCATATTGAGAACAGATCGTCGCAAGACGACCTACTGCGAAAGCATTAGCCAAGAATAATCAAGAACGAACGTCAAAAGTTTGAAGACGATCTGATACCTCCCTAGTTCTAACGTTATAACCAGGTTAGTTCTATGTGGGTGTAACCAGGGTTAGTTATAACCCTCACCCAAAAACATCAGAATTAAATTTCATCGAGAAAGTTCCCTGGTGGTATATGAAGTGAACACTTCTGACACAAATTCGTTATTATAACATGTTAATCCGTAGTGCATTGTGCCTAATTTCTGCTTTTAAACTGCTACCGTGACATTTCTAATTCTAAATGATGACTGACTATGTGTTGGCTTATCTCAGAGGTGATGTTCTTTTTTTTAAATAAGGGTAATAAACATGCAAATTTGTGTTTAAATTAGGAGTAGAACTCTTTTCATTGCAAACAAGAACATGGTTACCAACATTCAAACAAAAACGACCCTAATAGCTTTCGGTCTTTGGGACCCCTCACAAAGATTGTGTTGCAATAAACAACAACAACAATTTGTTGAAGGGATAAATCCAAATTAAATTCACTGAAATTCTTCATTATCAGAGTAACGAATTCAATACAGCCACATAACATAGGCGTTCATTAATTATTTCAATTTTATCTGTTGTTCTGCAGCACCACGTCACTTCCTAAATGGTGGACAAAAATGTTTTATGCCGTTTTTTTTTTATGTTGATATTGTTCAGTACCTGTGAATGAGATTAACTGCATGAGCTGTGTACCGAACTATTAAATTAAAGCATTCTGTTGTAGCATAGACGAGTTCCGGACTTTTCATTACAACTATACTCGCTTCAAGAAAGAACGTTTTCCTTATATGGGCATCTCACCGTTCTAATAGAAATTAATGTATTGTTGGTTATTCGCTTCTGTACGAAGGGGGGAGGGATTGAGGCTTAATGGCGCGTCGACAGCTAGGTCATTAGCGCCAACCTCAGTCACAGTGCAGTGGTCCGGGTTGCCACTGCACCACACATTACAGAGATATTACACAAACCCCTAATCTAAACCATGTCATACATCCGTGCCTCCTGCAAAAATTGAAAAACACCGGACAGGAGGACAGACTTATCACCCACTTGACGTACAATGTCCTGCGGATGATGGTAACGATGACGAACACCATCAAAATGGCGACAATCAACAAGGAAGTGCCGGACCATACGTGGCCGTCGACACCAATGACATTCAGGAGGGTCAACCCCCCTCAAAGGAAACAGTGAGTAGGTCGGGTGTGACCAATGAGCAAACGGGCCAACACCACCTCTTCACGGCGACTGCGGCGAGACACCGAGTGACATTCCTCGACAGCGCCTTTAATAGCTTGCAATTTATTGGCGTCCTGTCTGTCCCACTAGGTTTGCCAAAAAGCGTGTAACCTCAGTGGTAGAGATGGATAGGCGTCTGAGGGAACAAGGCTGAGATCCCTTTCAAGAGGACCAGAAAGGGTTCCTTACGCTGCAGAATCAGCGTGCTCATTCCTACCGAGCTTCTGTATGATCCAACGTTCATTACAACTTTGGTTGTCATCAGACTTGAAGGCGTCCCTGCACTGTTCGAAGGTTAGTGCCAGGGCATTCCGCTGTTTGGCAGTGGTAAACCGTTGCTTCACGCCGGGAAATATCACGACGAAGGTATGGGCATTCTAAGTTTTATTTTGCTCAATTCACGAGTATGCTACAACGGTTTGGTCTCGTAAAAAGAAAATGCCTAATCTATTTGGTGCAGAGGAGATTTCCCTGGACTTCGAGATGTTGATAATCTGGAACAGATTTCCAGGGCAGGCCTTGAGCTGTTGGAACTTCGTCGACTGAGATACGACCTTATTTTAACATATAAAATGCTACACAACCGTATTTCGGTCGACTTTATCCTCTTCGATCTTGCCCATCATCTTCATTATACCCGTGGTCATCCCTAGAAGCTTGCGGTCCAGGGGTCTTGGCTTGACTGTAGAAAAATTTTTTCTCCAGTACGGGTATCCCCAGTTTGAAATGCCCTTCGTTCAAAGACAGTTTGCATGAACTTGGAGGGAGGCTTCCGTTGGGAGCTACTTTCCCAAAACCTTACCCCAAAGAGATCTTGTTAGCTGCCCACACGCAAAACGGTTCGGTATCAGTGGCTTACACACCTTCTGGCACGTTACTCTAACAGTGGTAAAATAGTTATTATATTGCCTTAAAGGTAATTCACTTTCTAATGCACACTGGTTCGAACAGAAGCAGGCAATCCATAACACATTTATTTCTATTAGCACAGTGAGATGACCAAATAAGGAAAACTTTCGTTCTTGAACCAGAGTATAAGGGTTAATGAAGTGTTTTTAAAGAAAGTCGGCATGTTGCTTCTGCTATAACTTTACCTTTGTCTCTTTCAGCAATTTGTAAACGATCTTGTGGAACCGGACGATGTATTCGACCAAACGTTTGCATGTGTGAAAAGGGACAAATAGCATCCAGCTGTGGAACTCCATCGAGTAAGTTCGTTCAGTTATTAAGTAACTATTTTTGGAAAGTCGTTAGATCATGGACAAATACATTAACCATGTCTCTCCACTATGAGTGTGATCACTGTTTTGTGACCCGGACGGAGTGGAGACATCCACTCCTTCTAGGACTAATCAATCGTTTTGATAACGGCTGCTTTCAGCGAAGATAGCGGTTTAACACTTCGATCGGTTTCAGCACTAACTTCTTTTGGCCAAATTGCAGGTTCACCTGCCAAACTTTGCGGAAGAAAAATTAATTTTTACAGGCTTGAGTGATCACAGTTTGCTGGTTAATGACTTGAAATGTGCTATACTTATTTGTCTAGTGATATTGACTGCACAAGTTTCTCTTCACCAGCCACCGTGAAGTAGTAACCAAACGTGGGCTTCATAGGTAACTTCATGCCGTCGGTGTAGGGTTTGAGTACAGTATCGGGTAACGTATTTGGCAGAGGCTGTTTTGAGAGGAGAACACTAGAAAATTAGCAAATTTCTGGTTTGGGTCGCTGGCATCATTTTTTTTTTAGCTTTCTTATTTTTTAAAGTCATATTGGTAAATACTGTCATGCTCTATCGTTTTGTCAACAGTTTTTTCACGGCAAAAAAAACCAGTAAACCACCATCTTTTTACAAGAACTAATTTAAATTCAAAACAAAACGTGAGACTGGACGTCTTCATATAATTGTCACAACCAGTGTATCTAAGCAAGAACTGATAGGGAGTTACCCCCCATAAATTCTTGATGTAAAGAAGATCACTTACAGGTGTACTGATTGACAGAGTTAATCTTTGGTTAAATTCAGCATGAAAATAAATGCTTCCAGCTAAAAATAATTCTCAACACATCATAAATAAAGTTAATTTTTTCCAGCAAGGCCAGGAGGAGATAGCGAAGATCCAAATTCTTGTCAAGTTACATGTCTTAATGGTGGAACCTGTCAAGGAACTAAATGTCTCTGCAGACCTGGTTTTGCAGGGCCTTTTTGTGGAGAACGTAAGTTTAAATTGAGACTATTCTTTTTAGGATTTTAATGGAATATTTTGAAAATAGTGTCTTTCCTTAAATATGCAATTGGTGTAAAAGCCAATCTACCACATTTAAGGTGTAGACTCAAAATCGTGGATAAAGATTTACAGCGAAGAAAAGTGCCATCAAAAAAGTGTTGAATATCTTTATAACAATTCTGGCTCTTTCGTTGAATAACTTAAACCGTAGTAAATTATATTTTGGTATTCCACAGGAAATATACACAGGAAAAGTACACAGGCCCTCAGCCAGGGTTTAACCTTACCTGCTCACAGCTAGGATCTTGAATCCCAAGAAAGATAGGAATCATAAGGAGGGAAAGAACTTCTTACATAAACAAAATTCACACTACATTCTGGTAGAGAATGTACTATACCATGCGACGTGGCTGTTTGCTGTGACGTGCATGTCACGTGACTGGGCTAGTCCACTTAGACGGCCAAACAGACGTTGTTCTCATTCATCATTGGCTAACTCATGGTGACATCACGGCAAACAGCCTTTGCGCGTGGTTTAGAACTCACTGGTTCTGTAATAACCATTCCCATTGTAGTGACCAGTTTTTTTCCTGGAAAAAATATAGAAATGTTAAAAGGGATTGCTGTAGATATTTCTTTTCAAACAGAATTGTTAATGTTTGGAACGCACTACCTGCTGATGTGGTTATGGCTCCCTCCCTTACCGTTTTTACTGTAAGAACAGACTTAGGAAAGATCTCTCGGGATGCATAATGCGGACTTAGTGATGAAACATGACTAGAGCCTTGGCTACTGCTTTCGGAAGCTGCTGTGGTTTTATCACTGTAAGTGGATGTTCATTAGCCAAATTTAAAACTAAATCAGTAAAGGAATAGCCTGTAACTTTCATTGGTCGACGCACAGTAATGCCAAGGCTACCTAGACGTAAAGGCTTAACGTTAAAAATTCGACGCGTCGTCCAGTTAGCCACCGATTCTGCCACCAGTCTCGCTACTTACACCCCAAAAATGAAGCGCTCTACCATGCGGACTGAACTGTGAAAGGTACGTGTGACACGCGATACGCGGATTTTAAACTAAAAAACACTGCATTGACACCAAATAATTCAACAATGGCTTCATCCTACGTACCTCTTTGTTCACTCGACGACAAAACAAAGCCTCCGGAGGTTTAATTTCATGAATTTCAAGCAGAAGAACAACCAAGGTACGTGTGTATTGTACTGTATAATACGCTACGGCGTTTTCAATTCTCATTAAAAATGTGTTAAACGATCCATTGACGTAGCAGTAAATCGTCCGAAGACTTCAAGAATAGTCACCATTACCGTAAAATAATCTTCGTTTAGCGCTGCAACACCGGTAAATCTAATAATGAGAAGATATCACGTTTTTGTGCATCCCGCTAACACTAATCAATGCTACGATTGGGGTTTTTCGTTCTTCGTGCTTTCAGTTCAGCGCAACGCTTGGACGACGCGTCTAGCATGCTACGTGGAACCGAGCGTTAAGCCTTTACGTCTAGGTAGCTTGGTAATGCAAAACATGGCCAGCGCTATCTAAATTTGAGACGCTTGCGGTCGTCACTAGCTTCAAACGTTAGTGTCGACATGCTACGATACGTTTATTGCATTCTTTTCAAATAAAAGCATGTATTTTCCTACCTTTCTTTCGAAATGCGCACTGTGTCGATCATTTGCGTAACCTAGCAAGGCCTGCAGTCACACGTAGAAGCCGATTGCGTAGCCAACGAAGCTCAGCTGCGTCGTTAGGCCGAACGTAACCTAGCAACAAATTCGGAGCACCGTTTGTAATTTATTATGCTCCACTGTAGTACGTATTTTATTTATATTTTACTTACTCTTGCAATTTTATAAAAAGTCAAAATATGTACTATATTTACTAATTTATTATTACGTAATTGTTTAAAGTAAAAATGTTTGGAGGTGTGCGCCAATCAGACATTCTACAGCAGCGGCGAACATTAATTTTATTCCTGGTGGCCGCAGTGACAATCGGCGGGCCGATGTTTGGAAGGCAGCAGTGGCTTTTATTTTTTATTTTTTTTAATTCTACATACGTAATTCATTTTAGAGTGCTGAATAATGAAATACGACAAGAAATTCTCTTAACTAAATACCCCGCTAGCTATTGGAAATTATCAAATTTTTTCAACACTCCTGTTTTGGCTCGTTAAACTCACTCGTGCTATTTATTGACAGGTAATTTCACTCGTGCTTCGCATTCGTGAAGTTAATGTCTGCCTAAATAGCACTCGTAAGTTTATAGGAGCCAAACACTCGGATAAAAAAAAAATATTGAAAATTTCCTTAGTTGTTGGGATATTACGTATGATAAGACTGGTGTCTACGCACGCGCTGATACTACAATTTGCCAACGCACAACAATACTAACAACACGAACCAGCAAATGTACAATCCGTTTGGCAGAACTGTTTACGAGATAAAGTTCACAATAAAACAATCAACTCCCATCTAAAAGTTTTACCATTTGGGGTTTTATTTTGGGGTTTGTTTTTTTCAAACAATGCTCTCTGATTTACACATGTGATTATAAATTTCACCGTAAAAGAACACAGCTGAAAATTTCTGTATATTTGAAACTTCGTGTTTATTGTAATTCATGTAAATTTCCTTATTTGTAAGAAACCAATTTAATACGGCAAAGTATTATTTTCGTAGCTGTTTGTAGAGAAGGCTGTATGAATGGTGGACGGTGCATTGGACCAGACCGCTGTGCATGTGTGTATGGATTTACTGGGAGACGATGTGAAGCAGGTACTGTATTACATTGTTATTAACGCTTACATGAAACTACCATTATGTGTAATGGAAAATGATCTTCTCAACTGATATAACAATTTGGAATTTATTATTTTTCATATATCCAGATTACAGGACAGGTCCCTGTTTTCGAAGAGTTCGCAACTCTATGTGCCAAGGACAGCTGCCTGGAATCGTCTGCACAAAACAGCTGTGCTGTGCATCGATTGGTAAAGCTTGGGGACATCCATGTGAACAGTGCCCGTCAAGGCTCGATTGTGACCGAGGTTATCTGAAAAACATACACAGTGGCCAGTGCCAAGGTAAAACAGAGCTTTCTGTGCACCAACTGATTTGCTGACTGTGGTTGTGCTATTAATTCTGTCATACGCTAAAGCAGCACCTTAAATACAGAAATCGCTATTCAGTTCCAACCAGGGCCGTAGGAAGCAAATCTGAAGTGGTGCGGCTATGGTAGACGCCCAGGGAAACCAGCTAGGGGGTCTGGGGGAGCGCTGCAAGCTCCCCCAGCGGGGTCCGGGGCGGAGCCCCGGAAGCTGAAGCAATTTTCCGTACTGTATTGCCTTAGCTGGCTTCTGAAGGCCACGTTTGAACAAAATTCTCAAGATTTTATTAGTTAATTAAAATATGGTTCAAAGTTTTACTGCAGTAGCCTAATTATTTGACTTTAAAAAATAATGCCAGTTTAGAGATTAAGGTATTGTTGTTGGTTGGTACCATGTCAAAATTTTGAGCTTCGGATAGTATCCATTAAATCACCGATATTTGGTAAATCCTTCACGTAAATCCTTCACGCCATGTTTACGTCTAGAGACAATGTACTCTCGCAGCAGGTACGACCCACGTTTAGCTAATAGGGAAACATTTGAATAATGCTTCTAAATTATGACAAAACGATAAAAAAAAACTTTTTAAACTATTAATTTATACAAAAATGCTACCAAGCAAATATCTTTTTTTTAAAACAACTGCTTAAAACATAAAAAACTACATAAATAAATCTGGGTGCAAGAGTGTTGAAATCAACCACTAGAGTGCAGCACCATCCCATGCGAACTGACCATGTTAATGCAAATATTGTATGGTGTTTCATCGACTTCAATAGTGACATTATGAGCATTTGCATCAAGCCGGATTCGTGGGTTGGAGTGACGAGTTTAGAAGTTGGTTGCACCATACAGCAGTATCAAATTTCAGCATTTACTGTCAGCGCAGCGTATGCAGCGATGATGTTCAGTGCAACAATATATCTAACTCTATGGTTCAGTGGCTAAATTCCGGAACTATTATAACGGCGTAGCAGGAAAATTTAGCGTTGCTGCCTCCTGGATTATGAACGTCGCATCATGTCTGCATTCGACAATTCGGGCAAATAAAGCTTTTTTTCCCCCGGAAAAGTGGTGCGGCCATGGCAGCTTGTTAGGCAGGGACGCCTTCAAACGTAAGCAACCAGGATTAATGCACGAACTAACCCATTAAGCACAATTGTGGCCGACGAATATTATAAGATAGTGTAACCTTTTTACGATTTCATTCGAGGAATGGGAGGGGGGGGGGGGATGTTGCAGTTAGTCCCAGGCCCCTAACTTTGATGTGGGGGGTCTGGGCATTGGCACCTGCAGAATTTCAAAAGTAGCGCGAGGGTAGTATGGGAAAAAAGGGCAAAATGAAGTAAAAAAGAAAAGGCAAAGAGCAACATATTCAATGAAAAATGCAAAGCAGACACTCTTTTTCGAACCCCTGCACTGAAAGGTTTAAAAAACATTGGCGTATATAAAAAAAACAGTACTGACCAGTCCATACTGAGCTTTGAACCTTGAAATCAGTAGTACAGCGCTCGTAGACCCTTTTTAATGATTTTTTTCTTCGTAACTTTGTCTATCAAAAAGGCATCTGAAAAAGAAGGGAGTGGGCACTTGCCCCAATGTTCGGTTGCCCTTCGCAGGAACTAATTTTAAAAAGAGTTTCGTTACGAACGAGGAGTGTTGAACAGTACTAAGACATCAGTATGACGGAAAACAGTGCCAAAATTGACGAATTTTGTACTACGAAATCCATCCACTTTGTAAGGAATTTTAGGCGGGCGTTAGTTCCATGAACGATAGGGCAATTGGAAAATGTGTTAGTGTATAATCTAAGAAGGCTAAGATGTTGGATCGAATCTCGGTAACGATTTAATTCGTGTTTCAATGTATTGGCAACAAACTAAAAGGGTAGGTCACTCATCTGATTAAAATTAAATACAGAGATGTGCTGGAAGTGATAGTGGGGAAAAAGGCTAGAGTCGCACAAACACACAATAAATTGGTGATATTTCTGTGCTTTTTATCACACCTTCTTCGGACCCTTCGTTTTAAAACAATTTAATACTGTTTTAAAACTAAGGGTTCGAAGAAGGTGTGACAGTATACACCGAAATATCGTCAATTTATTTGTGTGTTTGTGCAATTCTGGGTTTTTTTCCCTCAATGTCTGATTAGAAAATAGCTGTTGGAAAATGTTGTTTAGTTGAATATTGCCTGAGAGGAAAAAATCTTATTTATAGTATTTGACCGTAATATTTTGTTATCATTCAGATATTGATGAATGTGAGGCCATTCCAGGATTGTGTCAGGGAGGGCAATGTCATAATACTCAAGGCTCGTTTAAGTGTGATTGCAAACCTGGGCACACTCGTAATGAAGAAACAAATTCATGTGAAGGTAAAAAGAAAGCTTTAAAAGAAATCTTGGAAGTTGTGTTATATCTGTTTACTTTTGTTGTGTATGGCAAGTAATATGCGTGAACTACATTATTTCAGATATTAATGAATGTGAAACTGTTCGTGGAATATGTACTAATGGGCAATGCAGAAATACTGATGGAGATTACTACTGTGTTTGTGACAATGGATTTATACCAAATCCTGATCGAAAGTCATGTTTAGGTAAGAAACTATGTACCAACTATAAACCTTTGAAAGAACACATTAACATTTTTGTATTAATAATCAAAACTTAAGTACATGTAAAATGATACAGCAATGAATAAACAGGATGCAGCATTTATGCCCAAACTAAACACCAGTAAAGGAAACTTTAATGTTATTCCAAAAATATATATATTGAAATAAGCCTCAAT
Source organism: Lithobius niger (assembly GCA_023313725.1). Lineage (NCBI taxonomy): Eukaryota > Metazoa > Arthropoda > Chilopoda > Lithobiomorpha > Lithobiidae > Lithobius > Lithobius niger. Next base: position 102,922 of record JAHWFP010271665.1, read on the forward strand.
AGCGCTAATAAAAACAAACATCTGGTTATTAAACCTTCATCGTATCAGCCCAAAAACATATGGTAAAAAATATAACACTAAAACTTGATATTTCGTGTCTCGTTACTACAAGTTTTAGCCACTGTATCTAACGAAACAGTTAAAATTAGTAAAAAATTATCACACCTTCATCATCATACACAATTTAAGGACAAACCGTTCCCCACCTTCTCTTTTTAAATAACTCAGCTGAAAGGACATGCTGGTTCATACACCGCCGTTTAAATAGGTAACCACTGTTAACGATTGTGGCGCAGGATTCCACCATTCCAGCACCACCAAAAATAACAACAAATGCCACAGACCCGCTCATCAGACATCCACGTAAAAGGAGTCCGACGAAGTCCGATGGAGTTGATACGATGAAGGTTTAATAACCAGATGTTTGATTTTATTAGCGCTATTGAGGCTTATTTCAATATATATCTGTTGAAGCGCTTGTTTCTCCTCGTAATTCCAAAAATAAACAACATTACACAATTTATGTTTGGTTCACTGCCTCTTTGTTGGTGAGAATATTTTGAATATGTTATTTTTTATCATCCAAGCTAGGAAGAAATTATAACCTGAAATATCTTGTATTGTAGATTCTACTCAAGGAAACTGTTACACGGCCATTATTAATGGACAGTGCCGCAATGCACTTCAGCACAGAATGACCATCACAGAATGTTGCTGTGCGATGAACATGGGAAAAGCCTGGGGCACTATTCCATGTCAACTTTGTCCACAAAGAGGCTCAGGTATGACTGCAGACATGTTCTAGCGTAGATGTCTTATGATTAACTAAAAGTAAAATAAGTAATTTCCAAAGATGTAATACATTAATATGAAGTCAGTACTGTGTGATATTTTTAAAAAGTCCAAACTTAACACTAAGCCTGTCTGCTCATAAAATTAAGTGAAATAAAGCTTTGGCTATGTTCTTAACTATGTCAATAACATTTGTTTACTTTGTTTTGAATTGCAGAGGCTTACCATCGTATGTGTGAAGCGGCACTTAATTTGGCAATTGACGAATGCACTCACTACCCAACAATCTGCGGTAATGGCGACTGCATTAATTTACCCGATGGATATGAGTGTAGATGTCATGAAGGTTTCAAGCTCAATTCGGAGAACAAATGTGTTGGTAAGCAAACAGATTATTGCAAATGTCGCTGGTGTCTAATATCTTTTGGAATTACCTAGCAAAATTGCTACTCTCTTCTCCTGCCAGTATGGCATCAGCTGGAGTGTATCAAAAAAATCCCAGTGTCTGTTAGTTATGTCACAGACATCTTTAATTAGAAACACTTTCTAACATATTTGTTCACAATTTCCTGAATTATGTTGGTAATTTCTAGTTGCCACAGTTTTTTTTATTTCAACTACTTAGACGTGTCACCAGACTTGAGGAATTATTAATTATTTACTGACATAGGTAGGTCATTACCAGTGGTGCCAGTTTTTCTCTTGTAACCACTCATGTTTTGTGTGACCAAACTTGAGCATATTTACTGATTATGAAGGTTTTTACCAATGGTGTCAATAACTTTGTAACCACTTAAGAGTTCATGTCATCAACCTTGAGTAAATTTACTGAATTATGTAGGTCATTACCAGTGGGTCATTGTAACCAGTCAGGTTCCGTGTCACCAGACTTAAGCAATTATTGACTACCATAGCATTACCCAGTATAAATCAAATTTTATGAATTTATTTCTTGAATAAAATTCATTATGCAAATAACTAAACTAGAGAGAAGTTTCTGGCTTACCGTCAGAGTAGTAGTATCTGTTGAATTTGTGATACTTGAGTTTTTAATATTGATTCCTGCACAATGTTCGATTTTTCCCCGACAGATGTTGATGAATGTATTGAGTCAAAGTACTGTCAAGGAGGTCGTTGTACAAATACACCGGGGTCTTTCGACTGTATTTGCCCTGATGGGTTTGTCCTGTCATCGGATAAACGCTCCTGCATAGGTAAATCAATTTAACTTATTGTATGTCATCACTACTCCTTATTATTTCTTATTAAACTGTTGAACAGTATCATTCATTCTGTTAGGACAATTATTAAGGTATGCATCACAGACTTCCATTGAAGCTTCTTTTTGCCCAGTCATGTGCTCGCACCATAACTTTCTAACACAACTGGCCTTGTTATTATCACTATAGCTTTCCAGTAGTGAAAACAGATGGTGCTCCGTGTGAAAATTTGTTTGCTAATTTTTCCATCCTACCATACTTTGCTTTTCATTGTTGCAGAAAGTAGTCGAAGCAACAAAAGTGCCAATTGTTCCTTTTTATTTTGAAATCATTCCACTGCAGTCACGAAGCCTGCATTTAAGAAATAAATAGTATTTGGCATCCCAGCTGGTCTCAAGGCCTCAAAATTTGAGACTTAGCGTAAACTGAAAGATTTAAGCAGAAATACTGATAGTTTGATAGTTTCAACATCATCCAATCAACTCGTCATTGTCTGACAGTGTTACTTTCTGTGCTCCCAAGCATTGTGGCACGGCAGCAATGACAAATCTTGTGCGCCGTGCATGGTTGCATGTTTCTCATGTGTCTAAATTGCTGATCCGCAAAACTGGTTGATGCTGATGATTAGCCCTGCTGCCATACCTTACTATAATTATTATATAGGTACTATTGTAGAGACCAAAATGGACTAAAAGTTTAAGTTTTGACTTAACTTGAGTTTTGAAATTGGCTAAACTTACTTTCCGTGTTATTTTTCACAGTATAATTTTTGTTCTTCTACTGTACGACAAAATTCTACCTTGTCGATTCGAATATTACTTTCCATTTACAACCTTGCATTTAAATACCTTCCCAGTCTATCTAGCACTTTCTCGGAGTGTGGGGAACTGTGATGATGTAAATGTGCCCTTGTAATACTCTTCACACCGCCACAGTTGTTGTTCTGAGTTCATCCAGTTAACGGGATAAAGCTCAGTGGTGACAGGCTGCTGACTGCTTGCACATGTGTGGTGGAGTTGTGTGTGGGAGGAAAGGCAGGTTTGCATGCATGAATGAGTAACATAAGTAAAGTTCGTTATGGTTAGTATATTTGGTATCAGGCCAGACTGTGACATTAGCTTTTTGGAGAAAAATTTTTACATTTAAGAGTAAAGAATACATACATGAGTAACGAGTCACTGGCAAAAGTTTTCAAACTCTACACTTGCAAGAGACAATAATTCTTTATAATAATTCTTTTCCTTTGATTTACAGATTACAATGAATGTGATACTACTGGAATGTGTGCAAATGGCATTTGTATCAACATGGCAGGTTCATTCATGTGCCAATGCAAAGCTGGATTCACTTTATCACCCACAAAACATTCATGTTTAGGTAATACATATTTCATAACAGCACTAAAACCACTAAAATACATGCCTTTAAGACTAAGTTTTAAACTTATAAATGTATACTATTTGCCAAATATGTAAAAATTTTAGTGTAACACTAGTAATTTGGCTGACTATAACTTGTGTAGTAAAGCACACAGTTAAACAAATTTGTAAATTTTTCCATATTTTTCCATATCCATTAACAAGCAGCACAGAACCGGATTGGTGATGTCTGTAGATCCTTAAATATATAGTTTCGACCTTGTTTGCATAGAAAACTCTGGTAATTGGTTGACACAGTGGTATATAAACCATAACGAAAATAAACTACATTTTACCACCAAGGATGAACAGCCAACAAGGTGTTCATCCTTGGTGGTAAAGTGTAGTTCCTTTTTCGTTACGGCTTGTTTGTATACAATTTCGTAATGTGTGGCACTTCCATTATTATTCAAGAGTTTCTATGTACTATGCTTACTTACGGAGTAAACTCAGCTACTAGTGTAAAACATTCATCACTGAACATTAAGGGCGCGTTTAGGCAACGAGACCTTCGCGCTCGCCTAACACTATTTGCTAGGCAACCTTTATTTATTTACGATTAATTTCCCGTTTCTGTTAAATGATTTCGGTAATAGGCAACAAGTTAAATGTATTATAAATAACAACACGGATAAAGTACAAAGTGCAACAGTCGTTTTAAACATTGGTACAAGATTGTTACCATTTCACGCTATTTCCAAAATTTGCAATTCTCACTGAAAAAACAGCTTCTAGCAGTGATCCAACAACGGCAGAATAAACAGCTACTCACAGCGAGAATTCAAAATCCAACATGGTGTCCATTTCGGGGTTGTGGAATTGAAGACAAATCATCGAATACCGGCATTCAGAAATATGACCGCCGTCTTGTACAGCAGTAAAAATTATGTTCTAGCTGTCATAAATCGACGCTGTCATATTGCATGCTTCGTATGTCGTGTCGCGAGGCACGAGGAGGAGATTTGCATCCACGTTGTTGCCATGGTTACTACGTATAGGCAACTTGAAAGCCAAATTCTTCGGTAAAGGCGAGAAACAGCCAGCAGATTTAATATTGAACAAGTGAAAGCTAGTAAGCAAGAAATTTGTCTTTGCGTAAACGAGCCCTAATGTCCAAATACTTTTAGACTTTTTTATTAACTGCTAGTGTGAAAAGAAGTTCATCACTGTGAATTAACACAACGAGTAACTGATCTTTTACTTGTACCTTAGACATCGATGAATGTGCTGAAAACGGTAGAACTTGTTTGAATGGAAGGTGTCAAAATCTCCCTGGAAGTTACCGCTGTATTTGCAATCCTGGGTTTCAGTTATCTCCTGACGGAAGTTTCTGCCTTGGTAAATACTACTTGTCTATATTCAAATTTGTATTCCCTTATCAAAGTGCTTTGTAACTGTCACTTTTATATTCTTTTAAAGATTACGATGAATGCAAAGAATCAGGGATGTGCTCCCAAGGCCAGTGCATCAATGGAGACGGAAGTTACAAGTGCCACTGTGACAGCGGATACACCTTAACTCCTGATGGTCGCAGTTGTGTTGGTAAGTGTGAAATTCTTGCTAGCCTTTCTTAATTTTTCACTAAGCATGCAAGATTGTTCATAAAAAAAAAATAATTTACAGGTGAAGTAGATCGGCTTGAGGATTGCTCTCTGATAAAACAATTTAACCGCAATTGACACACCAGCACCAGCAGCTCTGGCTGTCTTTTGTTTTTAAGTGTTTCACCTTTTAAAATTATGAAGAAGCATGCAATTAATGCCAAAAATTAAATACTTTCTTAGTGTATGACAATTACGGGTCAATTGCTTTATCAGGGTAGCAACCCTCAAACCAATTGTTCATAAGTTCGATTTCAATGTACAAATAAATTCCTGAATAGCTTGGTATATTTAAATATCCTACTGAAAGTCGCATTTTGAAGTGTTGGCATCCATTTTAGTATTAGCAGTGTGACTATGAAATTAGTCTATGAGGTAATTAATATTTTTTATCTGTACTTTCAGATATTAACGAATGTCTTGTAACACCAAGAATATGTATAAATGGAAACTGTGTGAACACTAGAGGAAGTTTTCGGTGTGAATGTTCTAGAGGATTCACACTTGGACCAGATGGAAGAATTTGTTTAGGTAAGTACAATTAATCTTATATTTATATGCATAATATGCAGGATATATAACTTTGTCGCTTCACAAAATAGACACTTTACAAAATAGCCGCTTCACAAAACGACTTCCTGGCTTGAAAGTCCTCCCTTACGGTGTACGTTTGCACAAAGTGGGACTAGAGTCACTCGAACTGTAGAGACTGCGTGCGGACTTACGTTTGACTTTTATTATCATTATAGGTTTCACGGTGGGTGATATACCTATCTTTGACCCTTGCCCTATCAAAATCACCAGGGGTCACTCGTTTAAGTTGGTGGTGGCATCGGCACACCTTGGTTCTAAGAGGAATTTCTTTGCTATGAGGGTGGTTCACCCTTGGAATTCCTTACCTTAGACGACCATGAGTATGCATACGGTGGAACGCTTCACCACTCTGTTGAAAAAAATCGTAATCCCAGACGTTTTTTGAAGTGGCCAGCTTTTGTGCTAGATTTTCCGGTAACTACTCCCTGGTGACTTTTAAGTACCCATTAGTACCCATTAGTACTGTCGAGTAAAATGCTTTGCCCATCATGCTCTTTACCATTTTATACATGGTTAAACCCAATATTATTATTATTTACTATATGCTTACCATATCAATAAACTACAAAGCTATCTTCACCCTTTTTTTTGTTTTATGATAGATACTCGCAAAGGGTTTTGCTACGGACAGTTTGCTAGTGGTCAATGCATCAATCCATCCAACATGTTAGTTACTAAATCTAGTTGTTGTTGCTCTGAAAATGGAGGAATTACACAAGGTTGGGGTGCACCATGTGTTCCTTGCCCTCAACCAGGAACTGACGAATTTGAAAATTTGTGCCCTAATGGTGCTGGGAAGACTCATGATGGTTCCGGTACGTTACTGTTGGGACGGATATTTCCTGTAGTCCTTATTTCAATAAGTGTTGTTCTTCCTTGTGGTAAGTGTCTTTAAAACGGTTTTTAACAATTAATTATTCCAGATGTGAACGAGTGCACTATCAATCCGAATATATGTCCAAACGGAGCTTGTGAAAACCTTAATGGGAGCTACCGTTGTGTGTGCAATCCTGGATATGAAGTAGACAGCACAGGAAAACTATGTTCAGGTAAGCCACATGCTGGATTTGATTCTAGTATGCTTAAAAAAATTCTTTCAAAACAGAAAACGTAAAAAGCCTTTGCATTTATTAGATGGAACATTTTATAATAAAGATGGGCACTTCAAATCTATATAGACTCCTTTAAATTTCAGTGGATAACTGTATAAAGATTAAATGTATATACAGTGTATATGTAGATATGCTAAAAGAAAAAGGTCCTATTACTTTACCCACTGCTTTACACTTGAAGCAAATTTTAGAGGTTTTTCTGTACGAGTGAGTAGTGCATGGTTTGCAGGAATTATTTTACAGACATCAACGAATGTGCAATAAACCTGTTGTTCTGTGACAACGGCCAATGTCGAAATACTCCGGGGAGTTTTCAGTGCATTTGTCCAATTGGCTTCAGACTGAATCCGCATAGTATGGCTTGTGAAGGTAAAAGCAAACATTAACCATTTTTCTGTCTTCCATTTTTCCGTTATTAAACTAAGCTTTGATGCCTTGGTACTTTATTTTGCAGATATTGACGAATGTCGTGAAGCTGGGCCACCACTTTGTGTTAGTGGCACCTGTGTCAACATCATTGGCAGTTTCATTTGTCAGTGTGATCCTGGAAGTACACTGGACTCGACCGGACGAGTCTGCTTAGGTATAATAATATTGTAGTGTTTCAAATAAAATCGTAAAATCGTGCCAACTGAATAGAATGTAAAGACGCATGCCAAACTATACAGCACACATCCCAAGTTCATCGTGATGAAACGTCTGATTCATGAGCTGTGAAGAAATGTGATAAAACATGTAAACACATAGGCATGACTGACGTTGCTAACAGGATCTAAAGACATAATCTCAAGGAACAGTGCAATGAGGATTTAGACACAAAATACAAATAACTTGAAGGATTGGGGAACATCGTACTCCATCATATTAGAATGGCAAAAAAAAGTGACAGAACTTGTACTTTGCAAAAAAAGCCTAGTACTTATAACGCTGAAAAAAGCTTATGAATTCAGAAGAGTTAATGGAACTTATACTATTAATTCTGCTATGAATTTACAAATCTTACCATTCTACCACTGTTTTTCTGCCAGTTTCCATTCTATTGAACAGATACTTTTGTATGATTTGGTTCCCTACTTCTTGCAAACACTACTATAAATTCTGGCAAAGGATAACTGGTGTATTTGTTTTTGTTGCAGACAATCGCAAAGGAGCTTGCTGGACAAGAATTCGAGACGGTCGATGCGAAAATGACATAAAACGCCTCATATTAAAATCTGAGTGTTGTGCTTCCATAGGAAAAGCCTGGGGCAGCCCGTGTGAACTATGCCGGGAAAGTGGTGATTATTTTAGACTGTAGTTCAAGGGTTTTCACTGTAATTTTAATATAAAAACAACCAACGCAACATGCTCTATTACAGATCTTAAGTGTCGTAAAGGTTATGCTGTAATTGATGGAGTTACATGCACAGGTAAGCATCCGTGAATACATTTAAAACGTAGGTTACTAAATAGTTGTCAATAATTTCCTACAATATAAAAACCATAAATTTCGGCTTCAAGGGCATTGTAACTGAACATATTTATGACCTAGGTTGTTTCGTATTCTTGGGTTGATATTACTGAAACTTCAACTGAACTTGTACCATAACAGATTTGCAAACATTGATTGTTTCAGAATATTTACCTTTTCGTTATTAACGGTAATAGTATAATAAAAGATTGAAGCTCTTTAATGAGGTAAAATAAAGAACAAGGCAACGGTGTCAATAATAGATGGTCCGGCTAGTAAGAGGAAGCTTTTCGGTGAATGATCAGTTTTTTAATTGAATTTTAAGAATTAAAACTTACCAGAAGGCGTGAAAATTTTGAATCTTGACTTTCTCAAAATGAGAAAACTTAAATTGGATCTAAGTTTGACCTTTTCATTGTTGCATGGACTAATTGATGTGGATATTTGCCTTTCTTCTCGATAAGGGAGGATAAACGTACTAGGAGGTCACATACTCAAGTTGATTGTAAAGTCCATCAAGAGGGACTGTTGTTTCAAATATATTTTTTCACACCGTCTTGTGAAACAGGGACTGTTGTGGGGCCTTGGAACGCAGTACCTGCTGACATTGTCCTGGCCCCATCACTTGCTGTTTTTTTTAAATAAGACACAAAAGTGGAAATCTTACTTCATAAATTAAAATGACAAAGTCATTAGCCTGAATAATATAGTTAATTTCACAACAGTAGAATATAATTAATTTTTTTCTTATAATTGTACATGACAAGCTTGGTATCAGTGGATACTTTTGTATCCCTTCCTTGTTCTATTGAGTTTTATTGAATGCAAAAATTCATTTATAAACAATAAATAAATTTCTGCATTACTGAAAAGTAGTTAAAATCACAATAACACAATGTCAGTCCTCAATGAAATGAAACAACCGAAGAAGCAGCACTCATAGCGTAAAACAATGGACTCCCCAATTGAAAACTAAGTAGAATTAGACTTTCTGCTTTCTTCAAGTTGTTCCTTCAAGTAGTTAAGAAGAAGATCATTTTCTAAAGTCATTTTCTAACGTCTATAGTTTTCAGTGTGAGGAAAAAATTTCCTGCATTACGGTTGCTTTACCTAAAGATGCTAATTAATCAACAATTGCAAGTCTTTTTTATTAATGAAATGGAATTATTATTATGATGTTGCACTCAATGGTCACTACCATTTTACAGATATAAATGAATGCGAGATTTTTCAAGATATATGCAAAGGTGGTGGACTCTGCGTGAACACTGACGGTTCCTTTAAATGTAACTGCCCTCCAGGCTTAACACTGGATCCAACAGGAACTAAATGCTTAGGTTTGTATTTGGTTTAATTTTTTTCCTTCAAATGTCTAGAATAGTGTTCAAATTTTCGAATTTTGTGAGATGTTGAGTTGGTCAGTTTGCAAATAAGCCTTTATGTGTCAGAATTAAAAAATAATTCTTTCATAAATGTTGAAGAGTTTTCATTGCAGTTTTACTTTATTTTACAGCTACGGCAATTAGATTTTTGCAACTCAAAAACCGTTTTACAGACCAGTTTTAAATTTCTCATTATTAGATCTCCGTGAAGAACCGTGCTATCTCAAGTACGAATTAGGACGATGTATCAATCCGCTCTATGGCTTATACAAAAATGTAATGTGTTGTTGCACCATTGGTCAAGCCTGGGGCTCGCCGTGCCATCCTTGTCCAAGACGGGGAACAGGTCAGTGTGTGGCCGTGTTGTTTACCACGTTATTTTGAGTGTTGTTGTTGTTCATGTACTATACAATAAAACAGAAACATCAGCTGAACCTTGAAGTCACAAGTTTAATTTAATACTTGCACATTAGTTCACGATGTAAAGCAGATGAACCCACACAAAAAGTACAAAAAAAAGGCCACTGGCAAACTGAAATGAAAATAAGAGGAGTCCTGACAACTCGACTCACGTCAACAATTCTTTAATACATGACATCCTAAATTTTCTGGGCACCTGGGAATCTTTTTCAAAGGTTAATAAAATAACTTAAGAATAAAATAAAATAAGACTAAAATACATTTTAAAAGGCAAAAAATGACACAACTATAGTTTATTCCACATTATGCGTGCAGGAAACTGACTGTATGACGCCACGTTTCCTTGCGCTACGAGTGCAAGTACATGTGATTATCACACTTGTAGAGTCTGCATGGTTACTGTTAATGGAGTAAAGTTCCTCGAAATATTAAAAAAAAAGTTTTACAGTTTAACTGAAACTGTGCTTCAACTGACTAGCGCTCTCACTCGCTCTCATCGCTTGTTCTTGATGCCTGTACAAACGATGGCTATCATACAGCTAGATAATTTAATCTGTTGAAATTTTCCATTTTGTTTTGCTCTAGATGAGTTCACTGACCTGTGCTCTCGAGGCCCTGGGTTTTCTGGGGATGGAGATTTGTTTAAAGGTGAGTATTACGGACTATGTTATTTGCCCTTATTTAATCACTAGGCGTTCAGTGACTACAGTTGTCTGTCGATATGTCTGTTGCAGACGTTAATGAGTGTGTTCAGTTCCCTGGAATATGCTCCAACGGGCGGTGCAGAAACACTGTTGGAAGTTTTACCTGTCGATGTAATCAAGGATTTGCTTTGGACGAATATTCAATAAATTGCACAGGTCAGTCCTACTTACTGTTTGCCAAACAATTTCAGCAGCTTAATAATGTTGTTTATGTGAAATACTGTAAGCACTGGAGTATCATCAATTACAGGAAGGTAGCTCACGAGGTGCACGTTGTAGGATTTCAGTAGCACCTAAACAACAAAGTAATTTGTAAATATCCAATAAGACTGCTTATTTAAGTTGTTGCCCCTTTGTGGCTATCTGAGATAATATAATTAATCTGTTTATAGCTGTTGAAATAAAATTGATTGTGTATGGATATTTTAACCCTTAAAGTGCTGAGAACGAGTATACTCGCCAAAAACACAAGCACAGCTTTGAGTCCTAAAAATAGAGTCCAAAGCATACACGAGATGGCCAACAATGGAGAAACGACGACAATACTAGGTTTCCTTAACGATCCGACTCTAGAGACGGCCTGCCTGTAGTTGCTAGTTCGAGTCCTGTCCAGGTTACCCCTACTTTTGTGGAGATAAAAAATTAATTCAGCAGTCAAAGGGTTAACCACGATATGTCACAGACCGAAAAGAGTTCACATCACTATTTTGTAAATATAGAAGTTTAAAAAGATCTAAGGAACATAACAAAGCACACATTTTAAGTTATAAGAAAAATACCTTAAAAAAAGACAAATTAATGTTGATTTTTTTTTTCATCAGACATTGACGAATGCAGCATCACTCAAGATGTTTGTGGAAATGGTATTTGTCGAAACGTTCCTGGCACGTTCATTTGTGAGTGTGAAGATGGCTATGAGAGCATGCCTATGATGCCACAGTGCATGGGTAACTATTGTTGCATTATGTTTCAAGGAGAAATCTAACTTATATTGGTCATGAAATATATTTTTATGGAATACTTTTATTCGGCACAGACATTGATGAGTGTAGTGCCACTCCAGGGCTTTGTCGAGGTGGCGTGTGTATTAACGTTCCCGGCAGTTTTCGTTGTGATTGCCCTCCTGGTCATGAATTAACCCCAGATGGAAGAGCTTGCAAAGGTAAGTTTTCTCATATAATGAATGGAAGTAATCAATTGCAGCTTTGGTACAATCAAAAAATTGCATGAATATTTTACTTGTATACGTAAATAAATATTCAATTATTTTACACATTTATTTCTCACAGTACATGCTCGAAGTTCATTGAATTTATTTGATGAGCGAATGCAACGTACATTACACAATAGATACTTTTTTACAATTTATGCTATTTTTATTAAATACATACTCTTAATATTAATTCATTCAAATGTCATAATTTTGAAATACTTTGCTAATTATTAATTAGTCATTATTCAATGAAGTCCTTTAAATAAATATTTTACTCATCATCAGTGGCCGACACTAAAGTGACTGGGGCAAGGAGGCAAAGCCGGGTGCCAGTTCTATTTGGGTGGGCCAATGCACTGCTAGTTAAGTTGAGAAAAATGCTGGAGCAATAAGATTATCAGTTACAAACCTTGGACGAACTATTCTCTTCGAGAGGGATGATTCAATCGGCACAGGCACAACGTAAATGGCACAATCCAGAAACTGTTATTAGGGGCCCTGAGCTGAAAGCACTACCACCATGGGGCTAAAATATAGGCCTACGCATGCCCGGTTGCGAAATGTAAACATCAGCAAACAACGTGAAAGCGAAACTCATCAGATGCTTCTCTTGTTTTGCTTTCGTTACTCTATGAAATTCGAACTGGTTCTGCAATCACCATTGGGGCAGGTGGGAATGCAATCTGGATTTCACCTAGAAGTTAGTAAGCCGTCCCTCTTAAAGAGTTGGTCCAAGACCCCAACATTCCATAACACCCAACTGTCACCCCACTTTTCACAAGTTTGCAAGTTTAATACGCAATTCAAGCATACTTTCATTTTGAGCTATATTAACATTTTAAAAAGCCTTGGATTTGTATTTTTACTATGCAATACAAGTATACTTTTGGTTTGAGCTGCATTATCACTATAAACTTCCTTGGATTTCTATTGTTACTAGTAAGTTTTCTCCTTTCTTTGCATGCAAGTATGGATGTAATAGATTTTTCCATGCATTGCTGGCTCCTTTGACTTATTTATTTTCAACATGATTTCCTCTCCCTCCTTCCGAGCTAAATACGTGTGTTTTTACAGTTTGTTCGGGTGTTAGTCTAATGCTAAATTATGAATTTCTTAACTTGAAAATAACTTCAACTGCCTAGTTTGTTTTGTCACTTGGGCCAAAATAAATGCTTAAAAATTTAATGGATGGTTACCCCCCCCCCTCTGCTCTTCATTTGTATTTAGTTTATAGTGTTTGTTCCGAACAGTAATAAGAAATAAAAAAAAAGTACGAATACAAAAATTACACTTTTGACTTCAATCATCTACCTTGTATTAAAAAACTAAGACTTTCAGACATTTTTGTTTGCACTTATAGGAACTTGAAAACATTAATTTTTGAAAACAGTTGAAACATTGATTTAATGTTTCCAAAGATAAACCTAATTTGTTTTAGCGAAGTTTGAGAACTAATATTTACAATAAGACAATTTGAATGCTGCCTTGAATACAGCCACGCCTCGGAATATAGATATGCCTTGGTGTATAGCTACACCTTGGAGTATAGATATACTCAAGCTACACATGATGACGTTAAGCTTGAGCATATCTATACTCCGAGGTGTAGAGTTTGTCTGGTCCGTTTTCGTTCAGTAAACGGTGCTTGCTACAAAGCCGAATTCAACATTCGTGTGCATAACACTGTTCCATAACATGACATTAATGTGCTCTAAATATTCATAGCTGTTTGCTTCTTTGTGCTGGTAAAGGGTGTTCCTTCATGAGGATTCTGGTAGTACTATTTAGGTGAACCTACGGTCACCAGGTTGCCATTGGTCATCAGCTCATATTACTGTGCAACACAACAGGTCGGTTATGGTAATAGTCCCTGACATAACCTTGGTAGGAGACTTGTCACACAGGTGTGACTGACTGTCAGGATAGCTAATATGACATTTAGTTACCTCCTTTTTCACAGGAACCTATGAACAGTAAATTTCAAAGCTGTAATCTTGATTCCTTAGTTGTTTTTTCTTACAGTCATAAACTTTCTTTGCATGTTTCCTACATCTTTGACTTCATCGCTCCTAACTCCTGCTTGATAACTCTGTGAGTACCGCCACTCTTTTTACAAAACCTCCTTCTCTTAACATCTCAATGCTAAACTGTAAAACTGATTTTGAAATAGTCATCCAATCACTAACTCTATTCTAGTTACAAACTTTTAAAGAATATTTCTTATTTTAACAAAACTACTTCTCATGTCGTATGATAAAATTTTGCATTGTGTCTGTTTCTACATTGTGTTTCTATTCTCATTTTTTCAATTTTTGAAGTAAATCACTAACCAACCTACCACAAAGTACTTATGTTTAATTCTCTAATTTTTGAAACTATTTTAACAGTTATCATTGTTAAAACGAAAATCGTGTATCAAAAGTTTTATTTACCTAATTAAAAATGCTTTTTTTTCATTAGACATTGATGAGTGCTCCAGAACTAGTGGTATCTGCTCTAATGGCATTTGTGAGAATTTAATGGGAACTTATCAGTGTGCTTGCAATGATGGTTATAAACAAACTTCACATAGAAGCAGCTGCGAAGGTACACATTTTGTTTGCATTAAATTAAATTTCACCACGTATTTTCATTCGATCAACCACCTTCTTTGATCATTGGCTTTCAGACATAGACGAATGCGCTTTCCGCAACGGTGGATGCGAATCCATATGCATCAATACTCCAGGAAGTTACTCATGTTCCTGTTCTGGAGGATACATGCTGTTAAAGGATGGTTACAGTTGTGGTGGTAATGTTCATAATTTGTATAGAACTATTTGCATCATTAATACATTTGGAGGCTACTTTTAAAATTAAAATAAAATGGTTTAAAATGCCATAATTTTATTCTTTAGATATTGATGAATGTGAGGACACGCCAAATGCTTGTAACGGCGGCCAATGTACAAACTTACCAGGAGCGCACGCATGTGTGTGCACTGGAGGACTCATGCCTGCTCCTGATGGCAAAGCTTGTATAGGTTTGTATTAAAAGATTTTTAATAGTTTAAAGCTTACATTCCATACTGTAAAAACTTGCATAAATGAATAAAATCTGAAATGAATTTTCAGAATAATTCTAGTTGAAATTAATTAAATGCAATGCTACCACACAGATCTGGCTGTGTTATAGTGTTGGGTGGTATTCATACTTTGACACAAGCATTGTCATAATGTGTTCTAGCGGGTCTACTGTTCTAATGCTGTTTGCGGCTTTGTAGTTAATCATCAGTGGATGACAAGTGCCGTTTGGCTTGGAACTCTTTTCAGAAGCTGAAGGTCTTCTGTTAAAAGTCTTTCTCCCTTAAGAAACACTGCATTGTTTAATTAAATTTCTTCAACATTGTATCATGTTGTATCAAACTCGTACATTAACCATGCTTCATTCACAAGCAACAAAAGCATGTGGAAAATAATTAGCAACAACAGCAATTATTTACCTGCAAACGATAGCTGGAAGAGGAACTTAAACTCCACAAAATCACTGTAATCTGAGGGCTGACCAAGGATACAAGTGATTAGCTCGCTACACTGCAAATGGACTTGATGAACTTCGGTCAAAACGAGTCAATATTACCTGGCGTGAATCCTATACAAGTGAGTACAAGTCTGCAACGACATGGGTGTTCAATCAATTTTGACACGTTGTCAGAGCCTCATGTTTCCATGTTTGAGATTCGGTATGTTCGAAACTGTGAACCGTAACTACAATGTTAGAGCCACACGTGGAACTGTGTCATCCGTGCATGAAACCATTTAAAGATATTAGGAGAGTTAAAATCACGCTTCTGTAAAATACTCGGTCATAGTTTTGATGACATATTGTTTTTGTGTGTTTTAGATGTGGATGAATGCCAGTTAAATCCGAATTTGTGTTTGAATGGAATTTGTGAAAACACACTTGGGTCTTTTGTGTGCAGATGTGAGCCTGGTTATACTGTAAAAGGAGATGGAGATGGATGCACAGGTAACAGACTAATAGAAATACAATATAGTACCTCGATAATCCTAATGATTTCACTTTTAATTAGTTTTGTTATTTATTTACTATTATAGACGAAGACGAATGCATTACTGGGACACACACTTGTCACGAATACGCTAACTGCATGAATACGCAAGGTTCATTCCAGTGTCATTGCCAGGATGGTTTTCGGGGTGATGGTTTAGTTTGCAGAGGTAAAGATGTCAGTTATTGTATATTGGTGTCTTTAAGTTAGAGGGATTAGTAAAATTTGGTATTTTCGACAGATATCAATGAATGTCTGCGAGACAACGGTGGCTGTGATCAAGATGCTGCGTGCATTAACACGGAAGGTTCATACAAATGTGTATGTGATCGTGGATTTATAGGAGATGGGATTCACTGCAAGGGTATGTTACTAACAAATTATTAAGCCACAAAACATTACTCGATACTCATTTCCTAAAGCTACATATCTGATATTCAGCAGAATCATAAAGGATCATATTATAAGCAAAACAGGTTTACTTTTATTTCACATTTGAAAACAAAAATCTAGAAAACACAATGTTTGCAAAGGGTTTCACGTATTCATGCGGTTTATATTTAATAATTTATAATAAACACTGACTCTAAATTCTTGTAGATGTTGATGAATGTACCATGGACCCCAATCTCTGTGAGAATGGGCAGTGTCTTAATCACCCGGGAGGATTTCGTTGTGAGTGTGACATGGGCTTTGCAACTGACGTCAGCGAAAAAGCTTGCGTAGGTATGATTGAGCACTAGTTGGAGCTTGCTAAGTAATATTCTGGTTTCGTAATTTTGTCATTATTTCTTTGTAGTGTCATAATTACTAATTTATTATGTTTGACTAATTGCAGACATAAACGAATGTGAAGCATTCCATAATATCTGTGTGTATGGAAGATGTGAAAATATATTTGGCATGTTTAGATGTGTGTGTGACCCAGGTTTTCACATTGATGACACAGGTGGTAATTGCACAGGTTGGTAAATTAAGTCACTTTTCTCAAGCATTCAACATATACTCAATGAACTCAAAAATTAATAAATGACTACGGTTTAATTCTGTTTTCCATTATGTACATAAACTCCAAAAGTGACATCGTTTGCTTTGTTTATGTATTCTTGATTATTTTTTTGGCTGATTTGCTTGTGGCATATGTAAATATTTCTTAAACACTACATTTCTTCCATCTATATAGATATTGATGAATGTGAAGATCAACAGAATTGTCTACATGGGACATGTGTCAATAAAATTGGCTCGTACATTTGCCAGTGTCCACCTAACTATGAACTTATCCCAGATGGAACAGGATGTGTAGGTTAGTGACTCAGCCAAACAATCTATCACAATATTAAGAGGAAAAGCTCATACTGTATACGCAAACCCTAGTGTTCCATTTGTGATACCAGCAATCAAACTATTTACTGTACACAGAAAACAGTTGTTTTACTTACGGCTGTTGTTAGCCTCCTTCGCTCACTTGGCCCCTAAGGCGAACCAACTGAGCGGTGCCCGTTCCTCACCCAAGTGAACAACTCCGCCCCCTCCCCCGAAAAAGAAAAATTTAAAAAATTTCACGAACATTATACTTAAGGTTACATAACTAAGTACTAATGATAATATAATATATAATTACATAACTTGTGTGCCACGCCATCCATTAAAAAAGATATTTGAGCTCCACCACCACCCAGCACCCACATCCACACTACCATGCAAAGAAGTTAACTTCACCTTATTCACCTTTGCACTGCAGTTTTACAGTAAATTATGTATGGCTGGGCTAGACTTACCTTCGGAGTTTGGGTTGGGAAGGTTGCTTACTGGTCGGTTCATCAGTTGATCACTTTATACAACTCGAACATAATGGCTAATGGCCCTAGAGACATAGAAGTGGCTTGGTGGCTGTTGAGTACAATACATATTCGATTCTGGCTAAACCACATGCCACGGCTATTTGACGTGATGTGCATATCACGTGAGTGGGCTAGGCCACTCAATGGCCAAAGAACTGCTATTCTCGTTCGTCATTGGCTAACTTTTGATGACATCACGGCAAACAGTCATGGCTCATGGTATAGAGCTTGCGTGCCTGATCAAGTCTCCAAAGTACCTCAAGATAAACTTTTTTTCTTCAATTTGTGTGCAACGCCATCCGTTAAAAAATATGCTTGTGCTTTACCACCCACTTCCACGGTTACATGGTTGGCAGGAATTCGACACAGCATCCCCAGAAATGCAGCTCCCTAGGTAGGCACCTTGCTCGCCTTACCCTTCCTATTGCCCTGGTTTTATTATAAGTAACAAGTTAAAATTTACCAGCTTACGCTATTTCCCTATATTTATTTATTATTCGCAAATATTTCTTTCCCTAGATCGTCGTGAAGGGTCCTGCTATTTGGAGGTCTTAAGTAGATACAATGGGCGAGGTCTCTGTGCCAACGAGTTGGGTCAAAGGTTAACGAGAGCCACTTGTTGCTGCACAGTAGGAGCAGCTTGGGGACCTCGATGTGAACTCTGTCCACCATTTAATTCAAGTAAGAAAGCTAGCTGTTACATTGTGTATACAAGCAAACATAATCACGCTTATGTTTAAGCTTAGTATGACTAAACGTTTATAGTAATCATGAAAAACTTTTCATTCACGAAAATTGATTTTCTTTTATAGGCGAGTATAGAAATTTGTGTCATGGCGGGCCAGGATTTCGTCCCAATAGCATAACTGTCATCCTAGAAGGCAGGTGTACTTTTAATAGTTGTGATTTACACATTTCCTTTTTAGTTACACTATGTAGGATTTCTGAACCCAACAACCTAAGCCAGAATATGGGATGAAATTAACAATGACCTTTTCCTTTAAGATGTTGACGAATGTGCGGAACTTCCAGGGATTTGCAAAGGTGGTCGTTGCTCAAATACATTTGGCAGTTTTATGTGCATTTGTCCTGAAGGCTATATTTTGGATGAAACACGCCGACTGTGTGTAGGCATGTATGACCAGTTTTATTTTACATTTAACAGTGTGGAAAGGGATGTCATATTGTTGTGATATTTGTTTATATCATATTACTCCTTTATTTGCAGACGTTAATGAATGTCAGATCAACCCTGGCATATGTGGAGTTGGAAATTGTGTCAACACAGAAGGAAATTACACTTGCATATGCCCTCCAGGATACATGTTGTTACCAAGTGGAAAACACTGTGTTGGTGAGAATTAGTTGTTAGCCTTTCAAAAACATTTGTTAAATTCAGAATGATTGTATTAGATAGTTGTTCGACGTTACAGAGAAATAGGGATGGTTGCAGAAACATAAACACTAGTGATATCTAGTCATTGGTAAGCATCTGAGCACTTCATCTCGAGGCGACTCATAGCCCATTTGTTCACTCTTCTTTATTTCCTTTACCAATACAATGTGTTATTTTCAGTGATTTGTGGTTATCTGTTTGACTTTCAGTGTGCGTCTTACTTTTTAATATTTTTTTTGAATAGCCGTAGGGCGGATCCAATATGAATGCTCATCATGCATGGGCCGCACAATGATTTTTCTACTTTTTCGTTCATTTTAGTTGTAATTTAGCTGAGTTTTTTGAACAATTTCAGTAGTTTTTACGAGTTTATTTGCCTTGGAGGGGTTCGCAACCCCCTTGGCCCCTCTCTTGGATCCGCCCTTGCCTAAGTAGGGTCATTTGTACAGCCATGGAATGTAAAGTCTAGCATTCTTGATTTTGTTTTATTTTTTCCCTTTTTAAAATAACAATTGATTGGTTGTCACCTAGATATGAGGAAGGGAAACTGCTTCCGTTCATATCGTGAAGAACCCCTCTTTAGCGGTCGGTACGAATGTGAAGGAGAGTTGCAAATGGAAAATACGAAGATGATGTGTTGCTGCTCGCTTGGAAAAGCGTGGGGAGAACCGTGTCAACCATGTCCACGAAAGAACTCAGGTAAACAAATGACTAATTGCTGGTCAAAGTGCTTACTTTCTTGAACAATATTTTCATTACCTTGTGTAAATACACATGGATTTTATTAGGACAAATTCAAGATGATGATGAAACTCTCACTCACTATGTGGAATTATTTATGCATTATTGACCTAGCCTCTTAAGGGGCTTTAAACATATATGTGCGTGTTCAGTCTTTATCTAACCAACATTCTATTTCCTGCATCATACTGGCTGTCAACCATGGGATCTATTGAGAAACTTGTTCATATTGCCTGAGTGTTCAAATTACCTTTTTTATTATTTTGTAGCACCATAGTTTATTAGACTCTAAATTAACTATTCAAAATACATGTATTGAAAAGTGTGTCAAGCAAGTACTGTCAATTAACAATTAGGTATTTTATTTGGCTTTCCGTTATTTTATTAGAGGGTTACCGTGACCTATGTGGATCTCCCGACAAGCCTGGCACAATTGTTGATCCCATGACCGGAAGCGTTGATGGTAAGATTCATACATTTACTCCTTGTAGTATACTACGAGTAGGGGTGCACAATACAGTTTCCAGCACATTGATAAATTATTTCTGGTAAATTATTTCGAGAAACATAAGTAGGTTACTAGAGTGCTAGTTACTAAGATGATACAAAGTGTCTACAATTGCTAGTGTACAAATTTATACGTAATTTTATTTTTAGATATCAATGAATGCTTGGAAATAACGTACATTTGTCAAAATGGAATTTGTATGAATACCATCGGCAGTTTCAAGTGTGAATGCAACCGAGGGTACACCTACGACCCTGTTAAGTTCACATGTGAAGGTAAGCATACCAGTATTACAATCCCATTTATTTTCAAAAGCATTCAAAGAATGTTATGTCACATATTTTTGTGCATGTTTGTGGGTTTTTAATATTTTTTTTCCAGACATAAATGAATGTTTGCAGAAACCTAGTCCATGTTTGGGGAATGCAGAATGTGTAAACAGTCCTGGTAGTTTTCATTGTGTTTGTCCGGACGGTTACAAACTATCACCAAATGCACGCGACTGCGTAGGTGAGTAGAACTTCTATGTATTGTTGGTCTAACTGTGAGTTAATAATAATAGCAATGTATTATATTTATTATGCAAGGACGTATGTTTACATATATTCCTCAAGAGCCAGGCATGATGAATCTATAAAATTGCCTAATAATTTAACTAATAGTTCTTACGTAACACCAAATAGTCAGTTTCAATCTTCATTTGGAAAAGCAAATTTTCGGCAGATTCGTGATAGTATCTCTACTCCAGTTTTCAGTCTTCATCAGGAACCAAGGTTTTGAACACTTCATTATTTAATCGTCTACATTTTTTTCAAAACTAGGGGTGCTGGAGCCAACAGTTTCTCATTCGGACAGTGACTCACTTTCTCCTTCAACTTTACCGGCACTGGGCAGGAAACTTTTCCATTTCTCACTAATCTGTGCTGGTAGTTCGCAATTTGCAATTTTGGCTATGCCCTGATGAGCCAGTTCTGCACTTCATCAAGCTTCAACATCGAATGACGTGAGATCTCCCGGAGTGAGTTTGACTTCCCTAAGAACTTAGACAAATTGGGCAGTGTTCGTGGGCCTGTACTTAGTAGGTTACTAAACACGTCCAACTGTCTGGAAAGGAGACAAAAGGAATGAGGTTGCAACCCATAATAACAACAGCAAGCACAATATAGCTTGACAAAGCACTAAAATTATGCTCAATTCCAACACATCTAAGAGCGCTAGACAGGCTCAGACCGACCATAGTGCCTTTGTGCCATGGGACAGGCGCCCTTTGGTTGCCACACTTCTGGTGCCCCTGGGTACTTTTTTTCCTCCACTGAAGAAAAATTAGTGCCTTATTTCGGATTGTTTTCCGGCTGGTGACTATTCCTTTCAGGCACAAATCGCCCCCTAGCCTCCTCCTCTCTCTCTTTCCCCTTTTCTTCTCTTCTCCCCCCCCCCGCGGCCCCGCCCCACCTTCCACTCAACAAAATGGTTCAACAAAACTGTGAAAATCAACCAAACGGCGAGCCTTAAAATTTAGAAGACGTTTTAAAAATGGATTCTGAATCCAGAAATGACAACCGAATATTAAAACAAGCAAAAGCTTCTGGGACTCGGCCCTGGACTTTGCATGGGGAGTTTATAGCACTTCCTCAAACCACCTAGTGGTGGGTGGAGCTCAGGTCTACATCACTATCAGATGTATAAGGAAGTTTTTAAGGTAAGACCCACATGTCACCCCTGTCATCCCTCCAAATGGCACAAGCCCCTTTTCTTCCGACTCCTTCGACTCGTCCAGTCCGACTCAGACGCTATAGTGTCTACCAATTCAACAATTCAAAGCGAAAATATTCCCTGATGAACATGCAAGAATCAGCTCATCAGGGCACACCCAAAAATTATGACATATGAACTAGCAGCAGAGATCATGGAGAGATGGATATTGGAGAAGCTTCCTGCCGAGTGCAGCTAAAGTTGATGGAGAGATGGAGCCACTGTCGAAGTGAGAAACGGATGGCTCTAGCAGCACTAGTTTTTTTTTTAAATAATAACCTAATGATGAAGTAGTCAAGTTTTCAAAACCCTAGCGCCTGATGAAGGCTGCAGACTGAAGTAACGAACGATATCGTCATAATCAGCCGAAAATTGGCATTTTCAAGTGAAGATTGAAACTGACTATTTGGTGCTGCATAAGAACTATTAGTTAATTTTAAAAAAAAAGTAAAGGATGAGCCTGTGGGCATTCAAAATGCCTAATAATACATAACTGAAACAAAGCTGAAAACATCATATTTTGCTCGTCATAGATTTTTATTTTAAGTTACACAGTAAAGAAAGTTGTCGTTATATTTGTTACTAGTTGAAAGCCAGTATAGAGTTTTAGCCAGTAAAAGGTAGCATCTTTATGTAATGCGGATTTATTGTTTTTTCTTATATGGTAGGAGCCCATAGCCCAGTCTCTTTACTGTTAGCAATGTGATTTACGCGAATCCTATTGGCTAGTCAACTCGCGCTCGATGTTGGTTATTTGGTCAGAGCTCAATGGTTTTTCGACTTTTCTGTAACAATGGCAGCCCTATTAGCCAATGGCTGTTAGGTGACTCACTCTAAGCAAAGATCCACCTGTGGTGGGAGTGATCGCACCCCACCCAAAAAACTTTTAATTATACTTACAAAACAGCCACTGCGTGCTGATGTTAGTATCTTAAATGGTAACTTGACATTGCTTAAATCTTGGTAATGCAATTTATCAGCATTAGTATAAATGACCACTTCTTTTAATATTTGACCGTTTTTTTTTTCTAATTCTGAATTTACGGCAGTCATAGAAAAGCTTGTAGAAAAACCCTGGGGAAAAAATGCATTCGTTCTGCTAAGAAGAACACCTTAAAGACCCAACTTTTTTTTTTAACATCACCAAAATTTACCTCATATTCGCTTATTTTCACACTACAGTCTCCACCACAGTCTTACAAACTTTCGACTACTGACTACGCTTTCTTTAGGCATTTTTAAGTACAGTTTTTTTTTTCTGGTTACATGTCAGCACACGGTCAGGATTCATGTAACCAGAGAAAATAACTGTACTTAAAAACGTCTGAAGAAGAACATAGTCAATAGTCGAAAATTCGCAAGACTATGGTGGAGTCTATAGTGTGAGATTTAGTGAATTTGAGGTACATTTTGTTGATGTTGACTTGACTTTCACAGTAGCGAAATGAACGATGTTCTTAGTATTTTTTTTTTTTAATATGTCGTATTATCTTTTTCTTTCTGTAACTTTTCTTTCTGTCATCAAAGAACGAAAAGTGTGCATTTATTAATTAATTTATGAATTTTTCCAGTATGCGTTTGTCCAGAAAAATAAATTCAGACACTCCAAACTAAATTATGACAGTTTATTTTATTTACTGTGACAATAAGGAGTCACAGTACGAAATTAAAAACCTCACCTTGCAGCCTTGCAGGCCTGAACTGTGATTATTCAGGCCAAAAAACTTGGGTAGCAAGGCCTGCGGTCACAAAAGACCTGTAGTCACAAATAACAGATTTTTTTTTAAAGCTAATTTCTACAACAAAATCTATAGCTTTGAAGGAAAAGCCTAAAATTTTAATTCCATCTCGAAGGAAAACAAAACCTGAAGAAATTACATCAGGCCTAAGGCAGATTAGAAAAACAAGTAAATGGTGAAAGCCTGACACAAATTTTAACCATTTCAACTGTTGCATGACTTCCATTTAATTTTGAAAATTTTAAATCGACTTATTTTCTTTAGTACGATTCAGGTGTTCCAAATCGTAATGGAACACGATTGTTGTTGTTGTAATGGCTGCCTTTCTTTTTGTAAAGATCTGAACGAATGTTTGGAAAAACATGGAATCTGCAGAAATGGTGAATGTCTCAACTTTCAAGGCAGTTTTCAGTGTGTCTGTCCAAACGGATACTTTGTTACACCATCAAAGGACCAATGTCTTGGTAAGAAAGTAAGCGTTTAAAGCCAGAGCTGCAATCCCAGTAGACGAAAGAATCACTTTGACATTAAGTTTATTCCTGCAGATATTGACGAATGCTCACGCAGTCCAAGGATATGTAATAATGGAACATGTGAAAATACTGTGGGTTCGTATCGCTGCCGCTGTCATACTGGCTTTTCCTTAACTCCAAATAATGACTGCTTCGGTAAGTATGGATTAATATTAGTAATATACATTACAGACTACAAATAGTTGCTTAAAAGTCTGTGTGTGAATTTTAATAACTATGCAAATAATATTTCCATAAAGAAAGTTTATAGATCGTTTCTGAAACTTAAGCAGAATAGTAGAATAGAGTTTTATCTTCTTTACAGATACAGACGAGTGCCGGACTCTGTTTGGCACATGTCGTAATGGACGCTGTCGAAATACTATAGGGAGTTTCACATGTGACTGTCAAGAAGGATACGTTTTAGGTGAAGACCGCCGTAGTTGTAGAGGTACGTACGTGGAGGTTATACTGTTACTGCTTGCAGCTGCTGTATGATCAGTCAGTTTTTTTTTTTGTGAGAACCAGAGTCTTCAGTATTTGATAAAGGTCCAAAAAAAAACCAAAGTATATAAGAATACTACAATTTTTTTTTTATTTATTTGAATAAAATATATTTATTTTAATTATTTCTGTAGACATAGATGAATGCGTAGAAAGGACTGGTATATGCCGAAAAGGAACTTGCCGGAATTCTGAAGGATCATTTTTGTGTACATGTCCTGAAGGCTACGAACTGTCACCACATGGCAATGAATGCTTTGGTAAGCCTTGAATACTGTTTGGATAATTATTTGGTAATTCTGCCCTAATACGTTTTCCTTTATTAGTAAAAACGGTAGCCTTTACTGTAAGGTATGACCACAGTCTCCCATGTTAAAGCCAAAATTTCTATGCTTAATTTCTCTGCCATCTTTTAATATTATCCACTCAAATGTAAGCTTTGTTGGACTTCGTGAACAAGTGTCCGAACTTTTATTCATTTCCGATTTGTTATATCAGACACGTAGAATTGATCTGGAATCGTGATTTTCATTTTGGTCTTGGACTGGTTGTTGTTGGACTTTAGACATGCTCATACAATGGGCTCTATTGAATAAACCATTGTCCTAGAAAACTAGTTTTTAGCTCATTTGAAAGAGACTTCCACCGATGTGCCCTTTATAGAAATTGAAATTTCAATTGGTCTTGGCATTCTGGAGTTATGGGTCCCTGAATTATCAGTTTTATTAATTTACATTGTTTTTAAACATTGTTCTTAGGCAACGATGCCAATCAGCAAATGCCAGCTGCAAGGCATAGACGTAAGATTAAACAAATACTAGCAATGATGGTGAGACAGCAATTCACTCCACTTTGAGGAAACTTGAAGAGAAAGCATTATCCTTATTACAAAATAGTTTGTATTGTGGTTTGACATAACCTAAAGTGTCCTTTGCCCATTTAGCGTGCCGTCCTCTAATAATACGATTAAAGGCCAAAGCCGCAGAAAGAGAGCTGCAGACAAACCAACTTAACAACAGAAAGATTTGCACTGAACTAGCGAGTAAAGCATGCAAAATTCAGTGCGTTTGCAAAGAGTACAGAAGACCAACTTGGTATGTCGAAGTATCATGAATTAGAAAACAAAAACGAACTCGTTTGATGTTTAAGGTATGGTTTAACTGATCCGAACAGCAAAGGAACACAAATAAATTTCCTGTAAGGTTTCATGTTACGAAAAATTGTGTCATTCTCCTTCCTGACACAAATCTATTATGCAGTGCTTCTAATTTACCATTTGAATCCTCAATGATTTCATGGTTTCAGTACCAACGGCAAAATAAAACAGTTCACAAACGATGGTTAGTTTGGTTTGGTTTGGTTGGTTTGGTTGACTCCATTGGACTTGTAAACATTTTTGTGAGAAGAATTTAGACTAGCAGTAGATTACTTATCAATGAGTTTTTACACGTGAAAAAAAACAAAATGGTTTAATGACCGGAACAAATGCCTCGCCTGTTATTAATTTCCTACCTTACATCTCCAAAAGATCCCCGACGCACACTAATGACAGATGACTGCGGGGACACCGTCTCGTGACTCACCAGGATTGTTTTATACTTGAGATCCAATGAATCATAGCCACCGCTTTGCGAAGGAAACTAATGTTTCCATACTATTTTCAGCAGTATATAGATATTTCATGTCAAATATACACATGTTTTTCTTTATTTTTCCCGTTTTATGTTACGTTTAGAAGCTAACTAAATTATAAAATACTTAGGCCATTTACAAAAGAAAGTTGGTTCTCGGGCCTTTTTATTAAGAAATCTGTGCAGGTGGGCGGAATTTGTTATTTTTCCGTACATTTTATGGAAATAGTTTTTATTTTGGGTAAAATAAAGAACACTGACTCATAATTCTGATTACCACGTGTCCATACAATTATTTAACGACAAGAATGGTAATAATATACTTTCGTTTCTCACTAAGGACCATTTTTTGACCAGTAATTGCTTTTTTTGCCACATTGTTTCTTTTTATTTCCTGTCAAAAAATCGGTGCGGGCGGGGCCTGTGAACGAACTTTTCTTTTTTTTTAATGGCCTTATTACCTGAATCTTTGAAAACTATTAAATGGGTAGCACGTTAAGTAAAAACTAGTAAATTATGTGCTTAGCTCTTTGAAAATCATAAATAAAGATTAAGTTATTATTTTTACCTTCAATTTCAGATGTTGATGAATGTGTAACAATGCCAGAAATATGTCTGGGGGGTCGCTGCACAAATACAGAAGGTAGTTTTCGTTGTGTGTGCCCGCCTGGATTCACTTTGGTGAACAACGGTAAAGATTGCCAAGATGAGCGTCACGGATTCTGTTACCAAAAGTTTGAAGCTGGCTACTGCACCCATCCCAGGGCCATGAATGCTACTCGTGCAGTTTGCTGTTGCACACGTGGAATTGCTTGGGGAGGTGACACTTGTGAGATATGTCCAGATCCTAGCGAAGGTACATTCAATTTTAATTTTAACGTAGATTCTAGTAAGTAAATAATATCTTAAGCAATGTTAGCAACAGATAAAAGCACCAAATGAAATGTACAGAAATAAGCCAAAAAACGTACACAAACAACAACATGAGATAATGGGACTCAGAAGACCCCCGAACCATCATAAAATACTCTGATGTTGTTGCTTGTGCACCTTTTTGGTTTACTTGCTCTACATTAAATCATTGGAGAAAAAGAAAGGTTTATCGTCAGGAAAAAGCATAGATTTTTCGAGCCTCCTTAGGCTGTATGAAGGGGGGGGGGGAAAGTGAAGGGTCAGAAAAACGCTGCCCAAATTAAAGGAAACGTATCATTATAGACCTCAAAAAAAGCAATTTTAGATGTCAAAATTTCTATATATACCTTGGCAACTCTCACAACACCCGAGATATACAGTCAGTGTTTAGAAAGATTTGAAGTTGATAGTTTTGGTGTTAACTGTTACATAGTTTTCTTTTTTCTTTTCTAATAGAGTTTTTACAAAAATGTTCTAGCTCTTTTGCATCTCGATCTTACAACTTTCACTGTGTCAAAGGCACGGTTGGACGTGGTAACACGGACTTGAGCAGTCGCCATAATTTATCAAAAACTATCTCTACTGCTGTGAATCTCGATAGAAACACATCTTTTAATTTTCTTTAAACAGTTTTTGGCATTGTCCTTTTTTAGTTGTCTGTACAGCCAAAACATCGGCAGGGACGACTACTGCAACAACTTTGTCCGTCTGTCTGGCCACCTTCTTTGTCAATGGTAGTCAAGTGGACTTTAAAAATCAACGCAAATTAAAACGTTTTGTTCTCTTTCTTATGCCAAAGTAAGCAAAATACGAATTCAACATATAAACTTGTATCTATTATCTTTCATAGTGTGAAAACACCCTTGAGAGACGTACATGTTACCTCGCCAGAAAAAAAAATTTCTGTCCGAAGCCTAGAATTTAGACTTTGGATTTAGCAGGTCGATTAAAGCGTAGACAGAAGGGAAGGGAAATTTTTCATTCTATTTTTTCCTTTGTATACAGTTTTGTAAATTGTAATTTTGTAATTAATTTTGTCTGCAATTTTGTAATTTCCTTTGTATGCAATTTTGAATATTCATGACTTAAGAATTAATTTATTATGTATTTTAACAAGAATTTAGCTCATTTTCAATCTAAAAAAACTCGGGATTTAGGCAGTTGCAATTCTGGTACTAAAAAAACGGATGGATTCCAGGATTGGATGCCCTACTCTAATAGTTAATGTTGGGTTAAGCCAATCTTTTCTTAGGCTTGCATCCTCAAAAGATAGAATACATGTTCAGTTACAACAATGAGAGTCGTTCAGTTCGATCTTGGCACACCTACAGCCAGTTTATTGTTATGGTATTTCTTGCAACAGTGAAGGAATGGCCCAGGCAGTATTTTCAAAGAAACAAACATGAGCTAAGCTTTAAATGTTAACATGTAGTGGATAATATGGACCCCACCACAGTAGATTTCTCTTCGGTGAACAATCCTTTAAGTGTAGTCACAAATGGCTGCCTTTTTTTTGTTGTTGTTGTTGCCAAAGACAATTTTTTTTTTATTTCT